>CAIGRQ010273490.1:0-11601 GCA_903798375.1 Fraxinus sp. D2006-0159 | reverse complement strand
AAAAAACCTTGACATTTCCTTGTTCCATAATTTGAGCACGATAAGAAGAAGATATAATAAGGTATTGAAGTGTTTTGCCTTTTTTATTATCGAAATAATGCTAAAATTTATTGAGTCGACAAAAAATATTTATACAATAATCTCTAGAGAACAAGCTTAGATTGTTGTGTTGATATGGTCCAGCAATATTAATTCCTCAAACATTTTTACAATGATCTCTATAGAGAACAAGCTTAGATTGTTGTGTTGATATGGTCCAGCAATATTAATTTCTCAAATCCAAAGGGGGCAATTTAATTTCGTTAGAATCCGAACAAAAGTCATGTATATCGATACCATTTGTTAGGAATAGAGAAACGAGATTATATGGCATAATATGAAGTAGCAATCACAATACAAGAACAAATGATAGATGAATGAAAAATTTATTAATACGGAGGAAAAAAAAATACTAAACATTGTTTGTCTAATTTGATTCTAACTTATACAAAGTCATATGAAAGCCAAAAATGACGTGGGCTATATATAGGGTCCAAAATAATATGTTATGGTTGGAAACATGATTAAAAACCATGTCAAAAAGAAGAAATTAATTTTTTCTCGGATATATACACCGCTCGAGCGCCGCAAGTGCCGCTCCACCTCTCGAGCGTCGGTGGGCGCCAAGTTTCTGCTAATTATTTGACGGTGCCTTTCAAGCGTCATACCTAGCGGCTAGCTAACACTATGGCAATGACTTTTTCTCCCCAATCTNACTATGGCAATGACTTTTTCTCCCCAATCTATAATTTAATCTCTTTAAGACCACTTCAATTAAAACTTTAGTACCTACTAGAATTTGGGTCAAATTACAACAAATATCCACTTTGAACCAAATTCTACTGCAACGAATAAAGCTTCAGAATTTCTCTACTTGGAAACGAATTTGACTACAAAGATTAAACCAATGGTTTTTCAACAAAACTCTCTAACCAAAAAATTCTACTCCTTTTCCACAAAGTCTAATTAAGATAAATTTAATCAACTGAATTCAATCACTACTTAGCCGAATTATCTCGGGATACCAAAAATTACTTGAATTATCATCACGAGCAACAAAGTCCCAAATAATTCAAAAGTTACTAAACAGAGTCAGAACACACCTTGAAACAGAATAAAAAAAAAAATGCTCCCGTCGAAGGTTCATCGCAAGACTCAATACCTTCCTCCACAATTAAAGCATATGCCACTAATTGAGCTTTCCCTTACCTCTGTGGAGGCCTAATATTTCTTTTGGGTATGTCGTTAGCAATTAAATATGATGACATCAATAATGGTGGCGGCAAAGCGACATTATCCATAACCTCTAAACTTGAGTGAGATGTATTTTTCAACATGGAACCTAAATCAAACTCCAATGGTATTGTACATAATTGAATATCCACCAAAGTACTAAATCTTTACTAATTGATCTTAAAAAATTCTGCACAACCTTGCAAGACATACAACGGGATTTTTGTTGTCCCTCCAACACAACATAGGCACATTTACAAACCTTCAATATTCTACTTTCACCAATGAACTTATACCTTTTCTAATCAAGAGTAGTCGAGGAGATATGATTTCTCTTCAAATCTGGAACGTGTCTCACTGCATCAAGTGTTCTAACCATCTAATCCAATATCTTAAGTCTAACCATTCCAATACCATCTACTTTACAAGGTGCGCTGTTGTCCATTTCAAATTTTCTTCATATGTTGAAAACAAATCCCGATTGGAATACATATGAAAAGTGCAAGTTGTATCAAGAATCCAATCCTAGTCAAGTTTGGATTCACTATAAGAAATAACCAAAAAGTTCTCTATCACTCAAAAAGTTTTGTGCAATACCGGTTTCACCTAAAGTTTCCGATTACATTTCCTTCTAATTTGCAACCAGTTTTTTGTTTATTCTACAACTTATAGTAATCATTCTTATTGTGTCCTTCTAGCAATATTTACAAACTTTATAACCAGAGTTAGACTTCGAACAACCCCATTTCATAACCACCGTGAACACTTCTCCTTGAGTCTCAAATCCAGCAAGATGCTTCATCTTCTATTTTCAAGAACAATTATATTCTCAATAATACAATTAATTTTAGTCACAATTTATAAATGTGTAACCTGTGCAAAATCCATATCAATATTTGACATTTGTTAAATTTATAAAACCAATTCGGTTCGTTGGTTCCCAAATTTCAGTTGAAGCAGCAAATGCCCATAGACAGTTATCACATTTACTCTCTCTTTATTCTTCTTCACTAGTTGAAGAGGCAAGATTTCGTGTTATTCTTCCCTAATGCCCTCTTTTCCATATTCTTCATCTCCAAGCGAGGGCATATTTTGATTTTCAAATTGTTCAACAGGTGCGACATCTCAAATTGTGGGTATGGGAATGAGGGAGAAGATGAACAGTAGCTTGTAGTTTTTTTTAATTTAATTCTTTCATTTTAGTTCTTTTTTATATGAAAAAAAGGAAAAATTACATATTTACCGTTTATAAATTGGTTAACAATTGGTCATACATTTAATTATTTGTCAACTAACGGTTTCTGTAAATTTGGACTTCGGGTGCGAATTGTTTAAATATTTGGTACCGTGATTGACACAAATGAAAGGTTTAGGCAAATCTGTAAAAATATGAAATGTTTGGTACTGTAATTGCAATTTTCCCTTGCAAAATTAACTTGGTTTCAAGGGTTTAACAGAACTCAGAAGGGTTTCACACCGGCCTATTACGCACAAAACAATGGCATCTCTAGGAAGAAAGAATCAATCATTGAGCAGATCCAATGAAGCCAGTGACAGCATACTGTCCCGAGTCTCGGATTCTTCGATCGCGAGGAAAGGCAAGAGCGCCGCCTGTGACGCGGCATATGTGGCGAAGCGCCTAATGAAGAGCACGGGCAAGGCCGCATGGATTGTGGCCACCTCGTTTATTGTTCTGGGACTGCCGCTTATCATAGAGATGGACAGGGAGGCTCAGTTAAATGAACTCGAGCTCCAACAGGCGTCTCTTCTTGGCACCCCGGCTTCCCAGTCTTCCATCATGAGCCCCTCCTTCTAAGTGAGTTTGGTCTTCACTGGCTTTAGTTTTATGATTTCATAACTGGGCTGTGTATTTTGGGTTTTGAAAAAACTGGATGTTCTTGTTGGTATTCTAACGTTGTTTGTTAGTATTGATATTTGTCAATGCTGTGATTTAGTCTTAAGCGAAATCCAAATTTCATAATGATCTTTTTTAGTGATTTTGAACTGGGTTTTGAGAAAATTGGATGTTCTATGTTGGGATTATAACACTTATTGTCAGTACGAATACTTGTTAATATTGTGAGTTAGTCTCAAATTTGTTTACAATTCCATCCAATTGGAATTTGGTAATGATTTTTTGTAGTGATTTTAATTTTTCTACAATTTCATCCAATCCAAATTTCGTAATGATCTTTTTTGGTGGTTATGGAACTGAGTTTTGAGAAATCTGGATGTTCTTAGATGGGATTATAATGTTGATTACTAGTATTAATCTTTGTCCATCTTGTGAGTTAGTGTTGAATTTCTACAATTTCGTCCAATCCAAATTTCGCAATGATCTTTTTTAGTGATTTTGGAACTGGGTTTTGAGAAGACTGGATGTCCTTTGTTGAAAATATTATGCGTATTCTTAGTAACATCTGTCCATGTTGTGAGTTAGTCTTGAATTTTCTTACAATTGCCTTCAATCTAATTCTCATAATGATCTTTCTAGTGATTTTCATTTTTCTAAAATTTCGTCCAATCCGAATTTCGTGATGATCTTTTTAGTGTCTTTGGAACTGGGTGTTGAGAAAACTGGATGTTCTTTGATTGGATCATAATGTATTGTTAATAGTAATATTTGTTATGTTGTGAAATATTGTTAATTTTGATACAATGGTGTGTAATACAAATACATTCTATATACAAAAGGTTACCTACATAAAGGTGATTGATGATAATATTAGTTCTTTTCACGATTTGTGTTGTTAAAGGCATTTTACTCAAGTGTACCACTTGGAATGTTCCTCATTTTATGCAATTTGTAGTACTTTTTTTTGGTTTCATTGGGTTCTATCCCATAGTGCTTGTGGATGCTCTTTGATATACTCTCCTAGTTCTAATGGAATTTGTTTATACACAAGCTATGTTTGTGTGTGAAATAACACTAAAATGGTGTTATAATGAAACATGGATGCTGTTAGCTTCGACAATATCTCTTATGTAAATCTTGACTTGATGTTGTAATGGCTAATATATAACATGTGATTCTCACTTTCAGGTTTATTCATTATTTTTCTGAACACTCGAGTAATGTTCTTCTATTTATTAGCCGATGCAAAATTGTAGCCTGTTTGACATTTACTCTTGAGTTACTTGGGCTATTGTCAGTAGTTACTTTTCAAAATGTTGCAGGATTTATTTGCCACGATGTTTGTTTCCATGGATTTAGATAAAGCTAAAATATGGATGATGTTTATGGGTATCCTGCTGTAAAGAATGTGTGGTTTGCTTGACATTTCCTTTCAATTTTCTGGTTTGACTATTTATTTTCCTCTTTGCAGATATGCATTCTCTCACAATCTTTACCCCTTCGAACAATTTCAATGGTACAAGCTTAGCAAAACAGAAACTGGATCTAGTGTTATTAGTGGCTTTCGTCTGTCTAGACGCAGGTTTGAGATTCTTTACTTGTTTCGAATGTATGCTGTTTAGATTAAGTTCTTGTAGAACCTTCAAAAGGTGAAGAATCTTTGAGTGACATTTGCTTTTGACTCAACTCTTGAGGTGAAGAAGGTTTTAAAATTGCGTTCTGCTTGGGTCATTTTTACCTGAAACTTGCTATTACATCAAGATTGAATCTTTCATTCTGCTAGTTACGTTGAAAAATATGTTTTGACAGTGTAATTAGAGTGCAGAAACTGCCTAAATTTGTTTCCAAATTTTGGTGCGCGTCACTTGGCAACTCTGCAAATTTATATTTGGGATGTGAAGATGCCAGCAGATCTAGCCCTGAATACATCATAATTTTCTGACTCACATATGGCACAATACTAAAAACTTGTTGGCAATGTACAGAGTAGAATTTACAAGTAATACTAGATGCATAGTCATTGCAAGATGGTGTTTGTGTGATTCTTTGAGAAGCATACATATTTTCTTGTGCTCCAGTTTAAGCTGTTGCCACTATAAAACTGCAGCTTGATTGCAGACAAAATTGACAAGGAAAATTCAATCAACGGATTAGGAAAACAACTCCAAACCGTGTATAGAAAAGTCGAAGTCTTGAAGACATTGAATAGTAGGTAGGAGAAGAGCGTTCTCTTCAATCTACTAGGCAACCTTCATTTAAACAAAACGAGGTATACATGAAATAGACAAGCGGGCCTTATGCAATCTGACTTTAAACTGTGGTACAATAATCCTTCCTTGCCAGAAGGATCTTAACAGGGGCTTTACAGGCCCTCACATGTGGTCGGGCCCCACATGTATTAAAAAAAAAATTAATTGTGCGTGTCCCAACATGTGTGTTGTATGTAAAATTTCTGTACAAAAATTTCTATACATCAAGCTTGATTCGAAGCCAGTTGATCTTGACGCGGTCTGAACTGCTACTGCTTTCAGCATCTCCCATTCGAGGATAACTCGAGAATGCTCTACTAGTTTATCATGGAGTTCCGAGTAACCTGAAAAAGATTATTTAACATCTGAAAGGAACTAATCAATGAAGTTCATACAGATCCATCCCGTTTTGTGAGAAATAGTTACAGACAGAACTCTTGATCAAAGAGTGCATTTATATACTTGACGTTTCTCAAATATTAGCCTTGGAAAATTTGAATCAGTACATTTCCATTTCAATAATTCAAGGAAGATGTCAATCAGTTTTAGTTCAGCCGTAAAAGAAACTTGTCGCTTCTAAATAAATTACCAATAATCACCACAACTACAAGCTCCATCCAATAACATATGGCATATATGAACATTCCTTACTATGATTGATATTTATGGTTTCTTTACTTATTTATGATTAATTGAGTGGATATATATCTAAGCCCTGTTTGTTTTCTATTAAATCAAAACTCTAATACTTTTTTTTTTTTTTTTCGCAAATTCGTTTTCAACTTCACATTTTCACAATAAAATATTTTGTACGTAAACTTAAAACTTTTTTTCTATTTTTTTTTTATCACACATCCTCTAAAAATTCAATATTTTAACTCATTTTCCCAAAAACTCATTTTAATGGAAGACAAACAGGGGCTAAGTTATGTGTAATATGTTGATTGTAGGTAAATCCGTGACTTGGATGCATTTGACAAGAAAAAGTAAAATTAGATCAATTGGAGTTTATTCGGAGCAATTGATGATCAACATGGTTGCAAATAATCTATTGCAAGACTTATGGGAGCAATCAGAAGTGATTCACAAGTTTTGGTAGCTAACTCTGTTGTTTAGAAAGTTTGGGGACTTAATTACACACTCTTGGATCCTGCATCAAATCGATTTGAATGATTGAGGAATGTTTTGGACCAATTTACAATGAATTAAAGCTAAAGGACCAAGATTCAAAGAATAAATGATGCAGATTGAATAGAAGTTGAAATATGAGGACCATATTTTACATGCTGGAAAGTTTCTGGGACACGATCTAAAATAAAACACTGACGCGATTGTAGCAGCTATTTTTTCCGAATCAGTCCCTGAAGTCTTTACACTCTAAGATTACAGTCCCAACACTTTTGTGATCGTACAATTTGGTCCCAGATAATTTATTTTTTACTATCAAACACTTTATGGAAACCTTCTAGGACATGAATTTGGCCTAAATCTTATCCTATAAATATGTATATTCATCTACAAACAAATAAGGTCATTAGAGGAGAAGCGAGTGAGGAAGTACGGAGACTCAAATACACAAATTCTACATGATTAAGAGAGTCCATTGATGAGGAATTGAGAGATTTATTCAAGCTTGGACTACTGAAAAAGAAGAAGATTAAAGGAGGGGAAATCAAGAACCATTGGAGCAATTCAAAATTGAAGACCAATTTCTATCCCATGAGAAATAAATCAGAAGCCTTAAATATGTTTACTCAATTCAAAAAGTTAGTTGAAAACAAGTTTGATAGGAAAATAAAAGCACTTCAATCAGAATGGGGAGTGAGTTTAGAGCATTCAATAACTTAGCTCTACAATCTGGCATTGATATGAGACTCTTTTGTCCTCACACCTCAACTCAAAATGGTGAAGCAACAAAGAAAACATGGACAAATAACAAAAACAGGACTAACTTTCCTTGCTCAAGCAAGCATGCCCTTGCATTATTGGTGGGGATCCTTTCATACAGCTACCTACCTTATCAATAAACTACCAAAACCTGTTCTCAAAATGAAATTACCCTGTCATATCCTAAACAATGAGCAAGTCGACTATAAATCTCTATACATCTTTGGGTGTGCATGCTTTCATTGTCTCAGATCGTATCAAGAACGCAAATCTAGTTTTCACTCTACGAAATGTATGTTTCTTGGATTTAGTAACTCACATAAGGGATACAAGTGCCTCATTCCAACAGGAAAAATTTACATATCTCAACATGTAGTCTTCAATGGAAAGGATTTTCCATTTAAATTTGGCTTTCTCAACAAACGTGATAACTCACATATCATTCAATATCTACCATTTCACACTTCCTTGAACTATGGCCCAATATGCTCAACTTATGTAGTTCATCTTGATGCAAATCCAGCAACAGCACCTCACAATCCTGATCAGCTAGAAAGGGCTAAAAATGTGGCACTAGAGTTCAATGAAGATGATAGCTCAAAGACATGTGATGAACATACTCTTTGAGGAAAATCAAGAAGGAATGGCGAATGATCAGATAGAGCAGATTCAAATGATTGATGAGCTGAATCAGAGAATGATAGAATTGGGTAAACAAATTGTAGAGCATCCTATGACTACCAGAAGTAAGCTAGTATCTTTAAACCAAAAGTTTACACAAACTCAATGCAAAGAGTATAAAATGGAACAGAACAGACTTGAACCAAACAATGTACTTGAGGTTTTGTCAAATAAAAATTGGAGAGAAGCAATAGAAGATGTACAAACCATTGATGAGGAGCATAACTTGGAAACTAGTACTACCATTGGTCAGTCAAAAAGTGATAGGAAACAAGTGGGTATTAAAGTCAAATGCAACATTGAAGAGAATATACTGAAGTACAAAGTCAGACTTGTAAAAGGATTCTTGCAGATCCCAGGTGTTGATTATTGTGAAACATTCAGTCTAGTAATAAATGACTTGACTCTAAGAATAATTCTTGCACTTGAAGTTTTGAAGGGCTGGAATATCAAACAAGTTGATATAAACAATGTCTTATTAAATGGAAATCTAGAAGAGGAAGTCTATATGAGTCAATCGGAAGGTTTTGTTGATAAAAAAAATCCCACCTTTGTGTGCAAACTTGAAAAAAGCTCCTTATGGAATCAAGCAAGCACCAATAGTATGGTATGTAAAACTGAAGAAGACTCTTCCAAAGTGGAAGTTCATAAAATCCAAACCAAACATCTCTTTTTTTTTTTTTACAAGAATCAGAGGCAAGTGATCTTTGCTTTAGTGTATGTTGATATAGTGATTACTGGCAATGATCGTAAAATGTTGCAATGCTTTATTGACAACTTGAAACACAATTTGCATAAAGAGACATGGGGGAGACATCAATTTCTGGGAATCGAATTAAGGAGACATCGATCAGGCATGCGTCTCACTCAGGTCAAGTACACAAGAGACTTGCTAAAAAGTTTCAATTTTGAGCTTCTTAAGCCTTATTGCATCTATGTCAATATGTTATCGGTGCATTTTATGCGCTTATTCGGGCTTCTATTATTATTTAATTATAATTACATTGAGAGATTATCTACTTAATTTGTGTAAATTATGTTAATGGTAGGAAAATCCCAACTTGGATACAATTTATGTGAAAAGAGACTCTTTGGAGCTTAATTAGAATTGATTTGGAGCAATTGAAAATCAACCGGATTACAAGAGATCAATTGAAAGTATTAATGTAGCATTTGGTAAAAATTCATAAGTTTCGGGAGTTAAATTCAACATTTGAAAGTTTGAGGACTAAATTGCAAACTCCAACACTTATCTCGGCTCAACTATTATGACTTTGGAATGAAGATGACTTAATTGCAAATATTACAAGATGAAGGAATAAAGTCACATTAGAAAAAGGATTTCAATTGGAAAAAGAATTTTGTTTTCTTTTATTTCTTGAACTCTTTGGTGGAAATCAATTCAAACGCTTTGGTAGAAATCAATTTGAATAAGGACTTTGTCTAATCTTGTTTTATAAATACACAACATAATCCAATAATTAAAGGAGACTTGTAGATTTCATTATACACATATATTCAAGCTAAGGCTTGGAGGATTCATTGTAAATATATTATTCAAGCCAAAAATGAGGGAAAAATCAAGAAATTAATCAATGAGCTAGGATTTCAAGATTTCACAAGAAGAAGACGGAATTTCGTTTCATGATCTTCATCTTTTTCTCATTTTTCCTTAATACCCGTTGATGTACTTTAATTCATTCTAGGATTTTTTGTTCTCCCATGATGTATAATTAAGTATTTAGTTAGTGGAATATCTGTAACCTAATTTTGAACCTTATTTTAATTAAAAAGTTTTAAATCTCAAATTGATTGTATGAATTTTTTTTGCTTCCAATCTTAATATTGGATTAGTATGCCACTAATTCATTGATTTCGTGAGCAATAATTATTTAGAGATACAGATTTTTTGTTTAAACCACGTAGAAAAAAGCCGGTAATTAGTATAAAACGTAGAAATACTTATGCTACTTATTGCGATCATTACATGAATTCTTAGAACTTAAGTGCGTTTAACTAAGATTGATTCACATAGTTAAATAGACTCAACGAGAACTTAAGAGGAGTAAATTGAATATATTAGAAGAATTCGATCATGTAAACATAATCAATTGTATAAAACTTGATAATTGAGATTAAGGGAATAACTATGCTAAAATTATGAATCCTAATACTTAAACCTCATATTAAAAAGTCACTTTTATTTTAGTATATTTAAAATAGAAAATTAAAAAAGAAAAATAACAAATTTTTTTTTTCGATTTAATTAAAAGTTAGGAATAATTGAACCAATTGTTAAATAGTAGTTATCGTGAGAACGATATTCGGACTTATATGGCCACTTTATTACTTATTATGATACGTACATTTGCGGGATAATAAAATCGACAACAAGGTGTATTTCCCAAAATAAAGGCGGAAAGATGGTAGAACCTTCTTTATACAAAAGTGAAATAGGTGGATTGCAATATTTAGCACATACATGACCTGATATAACATTTACAGTGAACAAAATAAGTTAGTTTCTACAAACACCTTCAGATGTACATTGGAAGGCAGTACAAATTATTTTTAGATATCTAAGAGGACAATTGAACAAGGTTTATGGATCCAAATGAGTGAGAGAATTAGCATTACAAGATTTGCTAATATAGATTGAGCATTATGTCCCGATGATAGGGGGTCAACAACATGTTATTTTGTTTATTTATGAGATACATTGGTGGCCTGGTCATTAAAAAATAGCTGGTTGTGGCTAGATCTAGCACTGAATCAGAATATAGAGCCTTTACACAAGCAACTGTTGAGATAACTTGAATTGAATCACTCTTTAAGGAAATTAAACTAAATCTTGTTCACCCCTCACATTATGATGCGATAACCTTAGTGCAAGTGCGTTAGCCTCAAATCCAGTCTACCATGCACAAACAAAGCACACTGAGTTAAACATACACTTTGTCAGGGACAAAATTCTTGAAAGGGAGTTGAGAATACAATATGTTCCATCCTCAAACCAAACTGCAGATTTATTAACCAAGCCCTTTGTATAAACCATATTTCTATTTCTCGATGACAAGCTTGGAGAAAAGGAGTAAACTCCAACTTGAGGGAGGATGTTGAAATATATATGAATTGTGCACCAGTGACAATATCTAGAAGCTGATAGTCTGCATGTGGAATCTGTAAGTTGATAATGTGCACATGTGGGACCATGATTGGGTTGTTGTAAGTGTATAGTTAGCACATGTTGAGCTACTCTTTTCTTTCTTGCTCATTACTCCAAAAGTGTATATAAATTGTATCTTGTTTAATGTGTAATTTAGGTTAAAACTTTCAAATATACAAGTTTTCTACTATTTTATCTCAAGATATTAAAATGAATTGAAGGGAGTGTTTAAACTTTGAATTCAAACCACTAAACTTTCTTTAACATCCCAAAACTCCCCACAACTTCCTTGAACATGTCTTCCACAAATGGAAGAAAAAGATGATGAAATTTGTATGTTAAAATAAACCAAAATTGAAAACGGCCTAACACCATAATTTCGTGTAAAAAACTCATAAAACTTGTCACTTAAATTGCAAAATTGTTAGAATTTGGGTGTGACCCGAATTCTTTTGTTGAAGTATTAAAGAATTCTAATTGAAGTGCACATC
>CAIGRQ010273441.1:0-10752 GCA_903798375.1 Fraxinus sp. D2006-0159 | reverse complement strand
ATGTGACTTCTTGTAAAAGTACTTTCGGAACAGTAAGTTATTTTTCAAACAAAAATTAAGATAGTTTCCTCTAAAAACTCTTCAACAAAAAGAAAAAGCCATGTTAAATAAGCCATAACTCTAATTTATATTTCCAAATGTGAAGTACTACAAGAATGTTAGGATTTGTTTTATGAAAGTAGGAATTTAAGAACGAAAGACTAGTAGTTTATGGACAGAATGAAAATGTTAAACCTTTTAAAATACGGATGGAAGGGACAAAGCAGTGGCTCGGATCTTCAGTTTATTAACCAAGGATGTGGGGATCGTCAGGGACAACCATTGGTCAGTGAACCGTCAAAATTTTTGTCGATTAAGAGCATTCAAGAGGCTCTTTAAATATAAGATGTTTTTTTATTTCAAGGAATCAATCCTTAAAATTATGCTCCAAAAAAACACTTTAAATTAACCAAAATTATTCTCATACCCATTGTTGACGGGATAAGACTGCTTACTTGATGATGTGATAGGAAAACATTACTTAATGTTCTCTCCAAATGTGAAAATCGTAAGTAGAGTTCTCTCCAAGTGAACAATATAAAACTTTCCATTGTGGACATGATAACATTTATGTTAAATTATCATTTTAAAATAGAGTGTGTGACTCTCCAAATTTAGAGAGCCTAGTTCCTTCTCTAAAATTAAATGTATTTAAAATATTTTAATTTTCAATAGAGAAAAATAATATAATAATTTGGAAAAAAAATAGTGAAAATAAAAGATAGGAAAAAACAATAAGGGTATGGTTGGTTAACTTTATTTTCTATGAAAAATATCAGTTTTTCACAACTTCATATTTTCATGGCATTTCATTGATATATTTTTTTCATGGAAAATATTTTTCAAAAGTTGTTTTTCGACAATTCTCTCTCTGAACTAAATGACTACCACATTCTCTCATCTACCTATTAATAAAAGATGGACAAACATAATATTTTCTAGATTTAAAATTAAATAAATAAATCACATTTAATTAATAGTTTCATGTTTGCAATCAAAAACACCCTAAAAATTTTTTTTGAGTAATAAAATTAAGTGTTAAATATAAAAAATTTGTTGGAATACATAAAAATGTTTGCTCTCAAAATTTATAGATACTCGAAATTACAAAACATGCTCATAAAAAATAGAGAGTACTTTAAGATGTTTTAATAAACTTTTGGGCTTGTCTACATTACAATAACAAAAAAAATTCTGCTCCGATACAATCATCATCAAATCGATAAGATAAAATAAAATAAAAAATTATACAAAACACATAAATTAGTATAGAACAAATATTCAATTCTATCGTTATTTATGCATGTATTATTAAGTACAATATATTTGAAATTAAATTGCAAATTTAAAACATCATCGTAAAAACCAAAAAATGAGATTAATTTATGTCTTAATTTTATTATTATTTTTTTCTAATACTTGATATTTATGAAATTTCTAATTTTTTTTTTTTCATAATCAATGAAGACAACAAAAATTTCAGCATTTAACCTATAAGTTTGCAGGAATAAAATAGAACTCAAATGAAAATAGGTTAGTAAAGATTATGTAAAAGATCAAATAGAACATGATTAAAAAATCGATAACTTTCTGGAAGAACTTTGTCTTTGTTAGAGTTTTTAGAATTTACTGACCTATCTTCCTCACGAAGCCCTACAAAAAGCAGAAGCAGATCCTACCAAACAAGCCCTGTAAGCTCAAAGATACATTTGTTCCGACTAGTCTTGCAACAAGCCTTTTTCACGATATTTGGCATGTTAAACTGACACAATTATATAATTAAAGAAAAGAAACACATAAGATTTCACTAACGGAAGTTGATAATCGATGATGGTTGTGTGTTATATGTAATTTGAAACAATGCCTTGGCCTCTATATTCATATTCTGTGTGAATCAGAATAACACATGCTGCTTTTCTAATATATATATATATATATATAAAGTTCACAACTCAGTAATGTAAGGTGTCATATATACTCATTTCTTGATGAGCATCACTTGCTATTTCATGAAGATTGCAAAATTAGGTCTTTTGCCCAAAAACTCTTTAGGCTCAGAAGCACAGGGCCTCCATCTTGCGGCTCAAGGGACCTTTCTCTTCCCCTTCTTCAAACTCCGAGTGGTATTTTTCATGGAGAAATCTCTTAAGCAGTTAAAGGCACTCAAGTATGAAAAGACTACAGGGGATGCCACAGATCGTTTATTCAGACCTTGTCTGGCTCCATCCACTTTTCAGGTCAACAATAAATAGTTTGAGGCAAACAAAATGTTCAACATTCACCCGTTCATTGTGTGCAATATCATAAACAAGATTTAAGTTAATTTTTATTCCAATATAATTTCGAATGCTATCCAATTCCCTCTTCCGAACAAGACACTAAGGTTTTTTCCAGTGACAAAAACACTGCTACCTCAGTATCAAAAAGTGTTTCCTTGTATCCATTCCAGGGTACAACATAATCCAATGTTGAAGAAATTTAGAAAACAAGATTCTGTCGAGCATCTTGAATGAAACACAAACAGTCATTACTCATTGCGACCCACATTTAAATGAAACGCGTTCCTATGGAAACAAATAGATCAATCGAATTCCTAACGAAGGTACTCAATTCATTTCACCAATTCCCCACCACCACCACCCAGTTCAATATTCTCCTACTAGTTTCACTCTTCTCAAATGAAACATTATTCAAAGCTCTTGGCTTGGTGCTAAACACTCACTTTGAAACACACTGAACAAGTACTTGTCTCCTATTCAAGATGTATACTGTTGATGAAAATAATTATATGTCCTAATTAAATTGTCAAAGGAGACATAAAGTCATTGTTTAGTTAAATGCAAGTCTTTGTTAAGTTTTTTAATAATGTTTAAAAATGTGTCTAACGTCAAGAGTCTATTGTTTCCCTAGATTAAAATTAATATGCAATTGGTGATTGTCTAAGAGTCGTCATTTCAAGAGTCTAGAAGTGATTACATAGTTATGAGCCCATTTGACAAGACTTTTTCTTCTAGTAGAAGAGCTTCATGAGGAAGCTAACTTAATTCTTCGAAATTTATTTCTAAAAGAGCTTTCTATTTTGGAAGAACTTTCAGAATAAGCCACATTTGACGAACTTTTACTAAAAGCTCTTCTAATTAGAAAGCCACTTTTAAAAATTAATCGAGCGGATCCAAAAGTAGCTTTTGAGTTCAGAAGCTCCTTTTGACTTCTAAAAAGCCATGCCAAATGAGATCTATACATGTGAAAGAAAAGATAGAATATTATTTTTAATAAAATATAAAGCATTTGTTTGACAAATTTATAAAGAAGAATAATAGTGTGTCCTACAAAATATGTGGGTAATAATGAGAAGTGGTTATGTATGCACGGTTAAAATTAATGTTTGACTTTATCTGATGGTATTAAATTCAGATAAAGTCAAACATTAATTTCAACCTCACATTCGCAACTACTACCCATTTATTATTCACATGTTTTGGGACCCATAACTAATCCATTTCACAAATATATAAATTTGCCAACGTTTTGCTAATTTTGTTATATCTCCTGCTTCATATTTTTGGGTTTTCTTCCACAATTCTTTCTTAAAGAAATCTGGACTCTGAGGGTGATTGGAGTATCTAATTTTGCCTACATTAACCGTACATGTAGTTAAGCAACTTAAGCTATCTTTAGAAAGCCCATAAAAGTAGAAAAGTCTCAATCCATGCATATCGACTTTGAGGATTTCTGTTTACACATCAACATGACTTGGTTTCTTAAGAAAAATGATTTCAAAGGTTTATACAATAACCACTTTGAAGAACCAATCAATGTCACTTTTTGGGAACATTTAACTAGTTATGAGAAACGTTGATGGCTCCAGCAAAAGAAAAACTAGAGAATCTAGTGAATAGCCTTATCAACTAAAAGTAAAACATTGAGAAAATAAACAAATTGATAGCATTCAGAACCTTGGTCAGAAGACCACCGTTGTATTCTTGTTTAATCCAATAAAACCCTCAAGGAAAACAATTAGCCTTTGAGTGAAGTTGATTCTTTGATAAGTGATTTTGTGATTTTTTTTTTTTCAGAATGTGTCGTTAAATGGTAGGAAAAGTTATGGGAAAATGATTTTTTTCTCAGAAATGTGTGGTGGAAATGTGTGGTTGAAAATGAGTTTCGAGGAAAAAGTGATTTTGAAAAAATCAGTTTCAAACAAGGGCTTCGTATTTGTCAATGTTACCAGGTGAAGCTTTTGTAAAAAATTACTTCAGTCATCAAATGCAGATTGCAGATTGCAGATTGATATCCCATACTACACGATTTATCTTAATATTTCTGTACCATTTTAAAACCGTAGGGTGAGAATCAGACTCGAAAAGAGACGAACTAAAAAACCATGTCAATTAACCACCTAGAATTACATATAGAAACTGTTGGTGAGAATTGATTCCTAGTTATGGAAATCAAATTCGTGTCAATATGCTGCAGTCCGACTAACTTGAATTCAAAACCAAACAGATGTAACCAGACAAAAAAAAAATTATATGCATCAAATGCATTGTTTTCTATATCCATTTCATTACTTAGTGCATTAAGTCTGAAAGCCCTCATTTTCCCTTCCACCATAACCCAATTGTACCATTTAGCAAAAAATCCTTCCTATAGAACTTATAATTACATGCAAAAACTCTTATTTTCACAACATCACATTTCACTTTTTTTGTACATTAAGATAAGAGTATTGCACAATTTCACTTCATCCAATTAAATTTTAAATTAATCCAGACCAAGTCTAGCACAAGCTTAAAATAATCTACCGAGCATACTCCAGAGGAAATCAGCACAATCAACAAGTTGAGATCAAGTTTGAATAAAATTGCCAGTCATTATTCAATTCAATTATTCAAAATATATCAATTTCTATCAGAAATTGTCAAATTTTTGGATAATTTACCTCAAGAAAATTCTCCTTCCATCCGTAATAATCAAAAGTATAAGTTAAAACGGAACCTCCAAAATCCTCAATTCAAGATTCTTTCTTTTGCTGAGAACCATCCAATCTTTCCTCCTTTGGTTCTGATCCCAATTTTTCACCGTCCCCTTGGCTATCCAACCTTTCTTTTTCTTTATTCAATTCCTTCACAGCCTCCTCCTCAGCCACCTTCTCAGCCTGCAGAATTGGCGCATAATAATCAGAATGAACTTCCATACACTTTTTCAAAGCAGCAGTAGCCTGAAAACACTTCTCCACAATATCTTCTTTGTTCTTCTCTCCTTCTTCCACACAATTTTCCCACTCTATAAAAGTGTCTTTGCAGCCACCCCCTTTCATAAATAAGCAAAATCCACATTCTCCCTCTTCCTCTTCTTCTTCTTCGCCTCCATCGGTTTCTTGAATTGATTCTAGTGAATCTTTTTCCAAAAGGGTGTCTTTTTCTGCTTGATTTTGTAGGGTTTGTGTCGTATCTGTATCGGATCGTGGATCCGAGGATTCTTGAATTGGGGTTTGCGATTCGAGTTTGGGTTCCCGGGTTTGGGGGGAATTTGAGGAAGACATTGTGGATGTTGTGGTGTTTGAATTAGGGTTTGGTGTAGAAGGTGTAGAGAAAAGGTCCCCCATGGCTGCTCTTAAACCTCACTTCTTAACCCCTTCTCTCACTACTCACATATATTTTAATATTTTAATAATATATAGCCTCCTCTTGAGAAGAATTTAGAGTTACGAATTTATAAATATTTTGGTGAATACCATAACCATGTATGAATAATTAAGGAAAATTGCAGCGAAGGTCCCAAACTATTTATTTTGCTGCATAATACACCTTAACCTTCCATTTTCGCTGCGCAATCGCAAACCTTTAACTTCCACTGCAACTGAAATCCATTTAACAGATTTCATCTTATCCATTAGTCAACCCTTAATTAAAACTTTGACTCAACTTAACAACTGAAGTGAATGGTACAATAGTAGGACCCTGTTTGAGAGACATTTTATTTTTTATTTTTAGAAAGATTCATACCGTTGCAACTCATCTGCTTATAATTTTTGATTGATTTTGTGATATGTGGGCCCTAGTTTGTCCCCCTTTAACGGGCAAAATTTTTCTAAAAATGAGGAGAAAATGCCTCTCAAACAAGGGCTAAATTTATATTTTCTATAATAAAGCACAATTTAAATGATCAAACAACAAAAAAAGGGGAATTCTTTGTCTTCTCCAAACACTCCATCCCCACTCTTCCCCAACATCAAAATTACTACCTTTAACATTGCATTTTTAGAACTTTCAGCCAAACAGTTGAATCAACCTGACAAAAAAGTAAACCTTTAGAAGATTATAAACATGTTTTATAGGGAGAGGATTGAAGTCAAAGAACATTCCGACACTTTCTTCGTTGTTTGGTGTACAAAACTACATTAAGAGGTGAAAACTAAAATGAGTGTATTCAATTGAGATTTTTAATAATTTTTTGAGCTTTAAAAAATTTAGGGGTATTCAATGTAAACTTTTGAAAACTCTTTAAAAGTATCGGTGTATTCAATTGAGACTTTTATAAACTTTTAAAAAGTCCCTAAAAATCACAATGTATCCAATTAAAACTTTCTAGAAGTATCTATATGTCGTGAGGTATTCAATTTTTTATGACTTTTAGAAATTTTTATAAAAGCTTTCATGGTATTAACTTTTAAGCAAAAAGTACAAAAATAAAATTTCAAAATTTGTCTATAATTAATCACAAAAATTTGAGAGACTTTCACAAAAAAAAAAGGAAAGCAATTAATATGTTTTTTTTTTAATATTTTTCTTTCATTTTCCCTTCTGCGAACATTAGAGTTATGGTTAAAATTTATTTTTTTTCAATTGATTGTATTAGTTCCTATTTTCTATGAAAAAAATTAAATTGTATTCGTACAACCTTTTTTTCTCTTTTCATTCATTTTTTCTGAAAAATATCTTTTTCTAATTAAATTATAAAATTTTATATAAACTATTTTATAATTAGATTAAATATATATTATTTATCTATTATTTAAAGGTATATTAAACTAATAGTATTGAATATAAAATTTACGTATAATTATTATTATTTATTTAATTAAGGTCTTAAATTTTTTTTATTATATTGAGGGGGGAGGAAGGAGAAGGGGAATTGTGATAACCACTATCCCGTTGTGATAATTTCACAATGTTGCACTAAATCCACATAATTTCTATCTCAAATGAAAGTTTTCAAAAGTTTTTTGAATTCTACAAAAGTCTCTAAAAATTTTAAAATGAAAGTTTATAAATTTACAAAAGGGAAATAATAAATTTAACCATGTGTTATTTTCTACATAATGTCAGGATAGAGAAGGATACTGGGGTTGGTTCAAGAATGAAATTTACCTTCTCAAAACAGTGAAAGAAAGGTGTTTTGCGAGTAAAACGATGATTAATTAGAACTCCCACTCTGACAGATCAAAGGGGTTTTGGGAATCTAAAATCAAGAATAAACAGGGCAGGAATAAAATCAATAACATGGTGCATTTAACTTACACAAAATCAATCATTATATCTTGCACGAGAACATTTTGGGAAGGGGAATACAAGCATCGGTAAAGAACGTAATTGAGAATATTATTGTCAATAAAATTTAACAAGACAGTGGGCGGTGGTAGTGGCGTTTGCGGTGGCGACATGTAGATGGGTGGCGGTAGAGTTGGCAAACGAGTCGAGCCAGCTCTGCTCTGCTCGGCTCGGCTCGTTGCCCACGAGCTCGTACTGTAGCCAGCCGAGCCGAGCTACTCGGCTCGGGCTTGCCTTTTTTTATTTTTTTTAACTATCCTTCTATATTAAAAAAAATAATTAGACGAGCCGCTCGTAAGCTCGCCTTTCGAGCCGGCCTGCTCGGGCTCATTTTTTGACGAGCCCGAGCGGCCCGGCTGACGAGCCGCTCGGCTCGATTGCCACCACTAGGTAGCGGTGGGCGACAGTGACCAAATTTCTTAGGTTTTGGAGTTGGGAGAAGGTTGAGGGTGGGGTGTTGGGAGAAGGCAAACAGTACCTTTTTCTTAGTTTTTTGGTTAATTATTTTAATTGTGTTCTATTATCGAAAATGTAAATTCATTATTTTACCTTTCACTTCATTTGTTAAGGCGAGTCAAAGTTTTAATTTAAGAGTATGAGTGGATCTGTCAAATGGATCTCAGCTGTACTAAAAGTTCATTGTTTGGAATTGTAGTCACAAAAATGAAATGTTAAGGTGTATTCTACAAAAGGAAAAGTTTGGGACCTTCACTGTAATTTTCCTAATAATTAATAATAGTTATAAATGTATAGTTGAGATTATGATTGTAGAGCACGTATATCATAATTTATAGATTAATTTATTAAGACAAGATTTGATTGTGTCAAAATTTCCTCGATCAAATAAAAAAAACCATTACTCTCCTTTTGACACCCTATCAGTTAGTAAAAAATAGTGTAAATGGTGATGTACAACAAGCATTTAATTTGAAATTAATATATGAATTTAGTTAAATTTATAGTTCAGTATCGAAACGAAAGGTTAGTTTATAAATAAATAGATTGAGAAACAAATAATAGTTTTAAGGGAAAATTACAGCCATAGTATCAAATCTTTCACTTTTTTGCAAACTTTGCCCAAACCTTTGTTTTGTGCCATCTATGATACCAAACTTTTCAAAAATATGCACCGGTGGTCCAAATGGATGGTTCCCTCCAGTTGACCGTTAGTTGACCAAGAATAGTAGATTTTGACAAAATTAGGAGGGGTAAAATGGTAACTTGACAATCAAATCAAATTAAATTAAATTAAAAAAACAAATACAAATACAAAAACCATTCTTCATCTCACTCCACTCCACTCCACTCATCCCCATTCCCACCCACCGTAGGCCACCACTGCCATCCTCAGCATCGCTGCCTCAAAGTTTGGCCACCACCGCGGGGGGAGGAGGCGGTAGAGGAGGCATCGGCATCTCCGCTGATATGTACGCTCGCAGGGTTTAATGCTCATTGCCCAGTGCAAGGAGAAGTTTGGTGGTAGTAATTTAGGGATTTCCATGGCAGGAAGCTAATGTACGATAAATGAGGGTTGTGGTGTGGAAATGGGCAAAGGTGATGAAGTGGTGGTGGCGACGGGTAGTTCTAGTCTTTTTCGGGTATCGACAAATTGAGAACAACTTACAGATCTGGCATTCGATGTTAGTGACATTGAGGTTGTGGCGTCGCAGCACCGTCACATCTATTTTCTATTTTTTTTTCCTTCATTTTTATTTTTATTTTTGCCTTTGTATAGATATGATGTAGAGGTGGTGGTGGATTGTTCGATGGTTGTGGATTGAGGTAGAGGTGGTGGTGATGATGATGGTAGTTGTGGTATAGGTGGTGGCGGTGGTGATGCATCTAAGGTTGTGGTACTAGTTTGTGGTGTAGGCAGCGGTGGTGATGGTGCGTTGCAGGTTGTGAAGGCGATAGTGGGTGATGGAGCGGGAAGAAGAGTGTTTGTGAGCAATTATTTGGTTGCTTGTGTGTGATAAAGTGGTGGTGGGGGTGGGGGTGGGAGTGGGAGGAGGCGGTGGTGGTGGTGGTGGGAGGCGGCGTCGGGAAAGAGAATCCTAATTCTAAGTTTTTGTTTTTATTTTATTTTTTTTGGTTTTTTAATTTAACTTGGTTGTCAAGTTACCATTTTACCCCTCCCAATTTTGTCAAAATGTACTATTCTTAGTCAACTAATGGTCAACTGGACGGAAACCGTAAATTTGGACCTCCGATGCATATTTTTGAAATGTTTGATATCGTGGATGGCACAAAGCAAATGTTTGGATAAAGTCTGCAAAAAAGTGAAAGATTTAGTATCGTGATTGCATTTTTCTCTATTTTCAATTATTGAAATGTATGATTGAATATAAATTATAATGAGGAAATTAGGCTCAATATTGTCCAAAATTACTAAAATTGAAGAATACACTTTTAAAAAATTCATTAATCTTTTTAACCAACAATAAAATATACATCCAAATGAATGAAAATATATCATTTATAGCCACCGTTAAACCTACCTTTCTTTTTCTATTCATTCAATTCAAAGTTTTCAAAGAGACAAGTACAAAGGTTTGCAATTGCAGCATAAGATGGAAAATCAGTCAGAACTAGGCTATTGAGCAACTTAATGTTGTGATTAACAATTGAGATTTAAGGGTCCGTCAAAGATTGTATGGGAAGCGACATGAAACTCGGCTAAGGTGTGGGTCATTATTATCTTTTTAAAATCAATACAACAAAGCATCATACACTTTCTCTAGGTAAGAGTATCAGAACTATACAATATCATGCCTCTAAATAAAAAATAAAAAAAAAGCGGGCAATGAACACAATATGATCGAGGCCAAATCTTCTTCATCATACTCTACTTCCAAAGTTTTTAAATCAGCGACGATCTCTTTAAATATAGTTAGGTGATCTTCCAATGATCATTCTTCTGTCATTCGATGAGAGTATAAATGATGTTTGATATTTAACTTACTTGTCAGACTTTTAGTTATGCACAATTGCTCCAACTTCAACCATAAAGTAGCTCCTGAATTCTCCTTTAAAACATCCCCAAGAATGGTATTTGATAGATGAAGATGAATGTGAGAAACTGTCTTCTTATCCTTCTATAATTTCTCCTCCATGGTCAAAGTTGTGGGCATCTTATCAATTCTCAACAATGCATCATCTA
>CAIGRQ010273426.1:0-15586 GCA_903798375.1 Fraxinus sp. D2006-0159 | reverse complement strand
ATCAATAATTTTCCATGTTTTGATAGTGAAATGAATGTGTAAAAATGCACTTATCATATAAAACGGTGTGGTGTGGCAAACCGTCGTTTGACAATTTTAAAAAAATAAACAATTTTCCATTCAATCATTTTTTTTATAACAAGGCAAGCGTCAAACATGATGTACATTTTGTAGTGTAAAAATGGAATTTTCCTATTATGCAACTCATTCTCATCTTTTCCAATGAGTCAATTTTTGCACTAAGAATGGTATACACATCTACATCATGCACTCCACTCACTTCCTCTGTGGTCTTCTATCTTCTGTGCTCTATTGTCTAGCCATATTGCACCATACTATCTCATTATCTCAAATCATTTATACGCTTCCATAATGATCTTCTTTTTTATTTATCCATTGGAATTAACTTTATTCTTCACAGTGTGGGAAAAAAGTCACGTCTTGATTGCATCTTCATTTGCACCCAAATATTTGAAATTACCACAAATCTCTAGGAAGCGTGAAAGGAGAGGATGTGAATTCTCATTTCTATTTCTGGAAAATGGTATACTATTGGAAAATAGGTTAATGAAGTTTGACCTCAATTGAGAGTTTGTTGTCCGGATAATGATGCTTGACTGGCTTTCAACAACAGTAAGTCATTAAATCCCCATCTACAAGTCTTCCTTAATGAGTTCGGTAACTGAAATCATAACTCTTTAGCGTTGATTAAGAATGGATCAATATCCGGTGAAATAACCTAATTCAAGTTTCTATCTTAGTCTCCCATCTCTTGTTGTCGCTGGTCTCATGCTTCTCTTTAGTCGTAGACACAAATCTGAAACAAGGAAAAACAAGTAGATCAACTAAAAAATTAAAAGTTAAAATGAACTAAAGTGAAATTAATAAAACTGACCCCGTAATGTTGTAAAAACTTTTTTTAAAATATGTAACCCAAATTCCGACGTTGGATCATGTTTTGGTTGAAAAATGAGTTAAATAGAGATCAAAGTTGTTAATTGGAGATTGGAGCAGCAACTGGGCGCTTGGGCTCCCAAACAGGGCACTTAGGAGCCAATAAACGAATTTCAGTGCCCGAGCGCCGTTAAAAGCGTCATCTCGCCGCTCGCTTCGCTAGGATGCCGCTCAAGTGGCAAGAACACAACGTTATTTCGAAAATATTTATTTCCTTATTTTTTGCTCTTTTTCATCTTCTTTTCAACCATAATATATTCTTTTAGGTTTTATATTGACGCAGCACAAAACAAGGAATTCAAGCGAAAACCTTAAAAATACAATTTTTAGAATTCATGAAATTTTATTATTGTCAGATGATCAAATACGATGAAGTAACCATTTATTTAAAAGGATTTACATGAAAATCTAGTTTAAACAAACTAAAATTGAAAAAAATTTGAAATAAACTAAATGACAAAAATAATACTAAAATTTTAAAAATAGCTTTCAAGTTCAAAACGAACTCGAATGGCCAAAATCCATTATACTTCACGACAATGCGGCGAGTTCTACTCGTCTCATCTTCCTCTTTCCCAAATGGTATTATTGGCCCAAATCAGAGCTTAAACGCTACACCTGCACTATTACCTTTTCCCTTTTCGATTCAATTCCTCTTCAATACATTTAACCATCTGTTCTACATCATATATATAGTTCACAAATTGTATGACTTTAAGACCGTTAGAATTGTATTAAATAGACAATATTCCTTGTATTTTATGTCAATTATTAATAAAATCTTTGTTCATCTACTATATTATTTTGTTCTTCTTGTGTCGTGATTGATACTCCATACCGTGTCATATAATCTCATCTTTTCTATTTCTAACAAATGGTATCAACAAACATAATTTTTGTTCGGATTCTAATTAATGGTATTAGAGATTGAGGTTTGATTTGTTTGAGATTTTTTTTCTTGTGATGACAACCACGAAATATGATGCCCCCAAATTAGTCGTTGGATGAGAAATAACATAAGGATCAAAAAGCCCTTTCTAAAATTTATCTTTGATGAAAGATTGTACCTCGAGCACAAGGACTCCCAGAGCTCATTTTTTGCAATCATGGGATCAATGTGCTCGAGCATCAATGTATCCTTGAGATACCTTGAGGATTTTTGGTGAGTTTTCGTGAGGATTAAGTTGGCTGTCCTGGGTGTGAGTCCTCGGGTCTTTCCTTAGCCAAATTTTCCTTCACGCTCAAGCACGAATAATCCCCACCTCTTAAAAACTCTAACCCTATCCAAATACTTCAATTCAAATGTCCCAGGCCCAGAAGGAGTCCACTTTGGAAAAAACTACAATTAATGTATGATTAGACCTATGATTGTGGTCCAACACTTACCCCAATTAGAACTCTGATGCCAAGTCCTACTAGGAATACACTACCTACCTCTATAAATATGAAACCATTGATCATTATTCAAGTACATTTTTACAAATAATTTTCAGCACTCAAACTTTTTCATATTCTCTCTCTAAGTTAAGTATCGAAGGGGCGACGAGAACACACCTCAACACCTTTATTTCAGGTATTGGAAGATCACGTTTGTACTCATTCTCAGTCGTCAAACTCAAAAGTCAACATGTGCGATTTTTGGTAGCATCATTGGCGCCGTCTGTAGGAAGCGCTACCAAAAGCCATGGTGAATATACGTTCGGGTCTTCCTTCAGCAGGCTCATCCCCTCCAAACTAACCCCATGTTATGGAGCCCTCAATCCATCAAGAAGAGTCATCAGCAGTACCAGTTCCTCAACTAGAAGTGGTTTCCACTGGAGCATTCGAAGAGCTCGATCAGCAAGTTGCAAAGCTAACTCAACTACTAAGCCAAAGAAATACTCCCCAAACTCCGGCACCAGCACAAACACCTACACCGGCTTAACAAGGAGGTTTCATGGCTGATGCTCGAGCTCGGGACACCCGTAATGCCCATGATAATGGTAGATCTAGGGCCTCGGGCATACCTCAGTGGCCTCGATCTCGAGATTGGTTATCATGGATTCAAGTAAACTCGCTTGGATCATACATGATGTGATTACTGCTGGACTATTACAGAATACCTAGGGAATGATAGGGTTTACCCCTAACATACCATTCACGCCAGTAGTTCTTTCCTATCCACTCCGGACAGGTTCAAATTATCCAGCATAAAGGAGTATGATGTACATGGTCTTTTCTCAAACTTTAACCAATGCTGTCAGGGAGTGGTTCGCCATGCTGGAGCCTAATTCTATAGCATCATTCTCAGATCTTTCTAATAATTTCTCCGCCTTCTTTACAAGTAGTAAGATCATCAGCAAGACGATAGTTACCCTCATACAGCTCCGTCAGGGTCCGAATGAGACCTTACATAACTTCATGATGAGATTTAACAAAGAAAGGTTACAAATACCTGACGTTCACATTACATCAGCCATTTCGACTTTAACATATGCAATAAGTAGTAAGCCTTTAGGATGTCTTTATCTAAGATACCACCGAAGTCAGTGACTGAGCTCCTTACCCGAAGAGAAACGTTCATCAATATGGAGGAGGAAGTGAAGGCTACCTTGGGCTCTGAGAAGCCCTAACTTAAGAGGCTACATTAGCCAAACTTGTGACAAGATCATGCTCGATGCAAGCAGAAGCAGGAAGTACCACCTAGGTCATTCACCCATCTAAATATCTATAGAACCAACATAGTGATGGAGATCGGGAATATGAATGAGCTTAAATGGCCTCCTAGGCTGCGATCTTCCCCGAATATCAGAGATAAGAGCAAATATTGTGACTAGTACAAGGATCATTGGCATACAACGGAGAAGTGCATAACATTACAACGAGAGATTGAGATATTGATTAAAAGAGAATTCTTGAAGACATATGTCAGGCACGATAAACATCCTAGAAATGATCATAGTTGGGGGAATAGCATCAGGAGAAGATTTAAATGGTGGACGTAAGCAATATGCTCGACAATACAATTTGGCTCAAGAGACCACTCTCTACAACACGAAAGATATTACCTTTAGGTCAAAAGATTTGGAAGATATAACATCTCCTCATGATGATGCCTTAGTCATATCTGCTACAATATCCAACTTTCAAGTCAAAAGGATATTGGTAGACAATGGGAGTGCATCCAATGTATTGTCCTATGATGCCTACACGAAGATGGGTATTTCCATTAACCAGCTCAAGATGGTAAAGAACCCACTGTCGATCTTCTCCTAACTTTGGGCTCTGGCCAGAGGCAGGTGACATAGATTATACCTTTTCCATTTGGTTTGGACCCCCATAGCATACAACGCCATCATCAAAAGACCACTACTTAACAAGATCAGAGCCATAGTATCTACCTTTTATCTTGCTATGAAGTTTCCAAGTAGGAATTGTACGTGGGGATCAGAACAACGGTGAAGATGTGTTATGTTACTAGCATTCAAGGTTTGAGCACTGATGTCATGCATCCACACCTGAGCTCGAGCTCAAGCACCAGGAGAGACTTGTTCCAGTGGAAGACTTGGTAGTGGTAGAGCTCGAGCACGGCGAAAAAGTGACTATCGGTCGGGATCTTGACGTCGTTTTCAAGGATGAGCTCATCAAGTGCCTATCCTACAACATTGATGTATTTGCATGGAAGGTTGAAGACATGAAGGGGATAGACCTCAATGTGGTGGTTCACAAACTCAACGTAAGACTAGGGGCTAAGCTAGTAAAGCAAAGGAAGATGCAATTTGCGCAGGATAGAGGGAAAGTAATATATGAGGAGATCAATAAACTCGTCAATGCTCAGTTCATTAGGAAGGTTCAGTATCTAGATTGGCTTGCCAATGTTGTTCTTTGTCAAGGAAGCTAATGGCAAGTGGAGGGTGTGTATTGTTTTCACAGATCTCAACAAGACGTGTCCAAAAGATAGCTACCTCCCGCCTCGGATTGATAACTTAGTGGACAGTACATCGGACCGCAAGTTGTATAGCTTTCTTGATACATTCTTGGGCTATCACCAGATCTTTATAGATAAAGAAGATCAAGAAAAGACATCCTTTATAGCTGACTCGGCCATATATTGCTACAAGGTCATGTTATTCGGTTTAAAAAATGCATGGGTAATATATCAAAGACTCATCAATAAAGTCTTTGCTGATCTGATCGGAAAAAATATTGAGGCCTAAGTCGACAACATGGTGGTCAAGAGTAAGCAAGTAAATGAGCACATCACCGACCTTGAGGAGGTGTTATCTACAATTCGAAGATATAAGATGAAGTTAAACCCAACAAAGTGTGCTTTTGGGGTGGCATCGGGAAAATTTTTAGGCTTCACAATCACTCATAGAGGGATTGAGGCAAATCCAAATAAGATACAAGCTTTAATAACCATGGAGTCGTCTATGAGCAAGAAAGAGGTACAAAAGCTGACAGATCGGGTCGCCGCTTTGAATAGGTTCATGTCAAGAGCAATAGAAATTTTTCCATTTTTTAAAGTTTTAGGGGCAACCAGAGCTTCAATTGGAATGGGGAATGTGAAAGTGCTTCCAGGAACTCAAACAAACACTGGTGACTAAACCAATTCTCACAAAGCCCAAGCCTAAGGACATATTGTACTTATACCTTGCTGTATCTTAGAATGTAGTAAGCGGCGTACTGGTCAAGGAAGTTAAGAAGGTCCAACATCCCATCTATTATGTGAACAAGGTATTGATAGACGCAGAAAGAAGGTACCCATTGGCAGAACAACTAGCCCTTACCCTGGTCATAGCAGCACAAAAACTACGGTAGTATTTTCAGTTATATCCAATTGTCGTGCTTACAGACCAGCCACTCAGACAGATACTCCAAAAACCTGATGTTTTGGGAAGATTGTTAAAGTTGGCAATTGAACTTGGTAAATTTGATATAGAGTTCAGGCCCCGACCTTCTATTAAAGGACAAGTATTAGCGGACTTCATAACGGAGCTCACCCTGATACCTTGGGGGCCAAGGGATATCTCGACCACTAAGGCGAACACTTGGGAAATATTAGTTGATGGGGTATCAAACTCCTCGAGCTCCGGATAAGCTGATCAAAATTCAGTGTGCACTTCGATTCGAATTCGAAGCCACCAACAATGAGGCATCGTATGAGGATGTCATCATCAGTCTGGAGCTTGCCAATCGTCTTGGAATTGAACACGTCAAGCTCATTAGCGATACACAACTTGTGGTTGGGCAGATCGAAGGATCATTTGAAAGAAATGACGAAAAGATTAGCTTGTACTGTTTGAGAGTACATGATCTTCAAAGACAATTTAAGGATTGCGAAATTTTGAAAATTGTTCGAGCCGATAATGGTAAGGCGGATGCTTTGTCAAAACTCATTTTCATGGGAGTAGATGGACTTGAAAAGACAGTCTAATGGTGACGGAGCTAAGTACAGGTCAGGAACTCGGTGTCGTGGACATATATAATGAGCCCTCATGGATGGACCTCATAGTTGAATTTATAACTAATGAAAACCTCCTCGAGGATCCAAGGTCAACTAGGAGCGTTCGATCTCGAGCATCAAGATACTCTATCATTGAAGGAGTCCTCTTTTGCAGAAGCTTTAAGCTTCCATACCTCAGGTGTCTCGAGCCCTCAGAATCAACACATGCCCTAGTAGAGCTTCACGAAAGAATATGTGGTAATCATCAAGGAGCACAAACCCGGACCTTCAAACTTATAAGGTACGGGTACTATTGGCCAACCATGAAGAAAGATGCCTTTGACTATGTGAGAAGATACGATAAGTGCAAGAGGTTCGATAACGTCATCTGTACTCTTGTCGAAGAACTCACCACCATACATTGTTCAGCCCCTTTCGAACAATGGAGAGTTGACATCCTCTGGCCTTTTCCAATGGCAAGAGGGCAGTTAAAGTTTGTTCCTGTGGCGGTAGAGTATTTTGCCAAGTGGGGTGAAACAGAACCCCTAGCAACTATCTCGGAGCCCAAGCTGAGATCATTCGTTTGGAAGTCTATCGTATGCAGGTTCGGGATACCCAAGGTATTCATAACGACAACGAAAGACAGTTTGATAAAGCACGGTTCAAGGACTTCTGCACCAACCTTAAGATAGATCATCACCTAACATTGGTCTCACACCCTCGGGGCAATGACCTTGCTGAAGTAACTAATCGAATTATATTGCAAGACCTTCGACCATGATTGAGGGTGCTCAAGCTAACTAGCCCGATGAGTTACTCTTCATATTATGGACTTACAGGACTTCATACAAGACAACAATTGATGAGACCCCTTTCATGTTAGCTTTCGAGTTGGAGGCTATGATTCCAATAGAGGTTAGCTTACCCACCATGAGGTGTATGGAGCATAGTACCATGGAATACACATTGAAGTATCTCAACCTCCTTGAAGAGGTACGCGAGCAAGCTGACCTACGATCTATCTCTTATCAAAATAGGACAGCGAGATATTTTAATAATAAGGTCAGACCCAAAAAATTTAGGGTTGGGAATTAGCACTCGGAAGGGCTGAGGTTGCCGATCATGCCCCGGGTAAACTTGGCCCAGCATGGAAAGGACCCTATGAAGTCATTAGATAAGTTCGAGGAGGGATACGCAACTTGAAATGTGCTGACAATCTCAAAATTTATTACAAGTAGTAGTCATCACCTTATCTATTTGGTTTAGTTAGTTTTACTTTTGTTTGGGCTTGCATGCCCCATGCACCTTTTTACTTTTCAATAGTTTACTTTTAATCAGGCTTGTAGCCCCTCGCATTTTTTCTTTTCGTTAGTTTATTTGTCAAGGCCTATGAGCCTATACATGTTCCAGAGCATAGGTAAGTTCAGATTAAAAGTAGCAATTGGATAAAACCTAATAAATATTTTTTGCCCAAGTGATTATCTCGAAGACTTGTCAAGATCAGACATCTCCAAGACATGCCATGAGCATGCACTTTAAAGACATGTCACAAGCAGGCACCTCCAAGACATGCCACAAGCATGCACTTTAAAGACCTGTCACAAGCAAGCACCTCCAAAATATGTAACGAGCATGCACTTTAAAGACTTGTCACGAGTAGAAACCTTCAAGACATGCCACGAGCATGCACTATAAAGACTTGTCACGAGCAGGCACCTTCAAGACATACCACGAGCATGCGCCTGAAAGACCTATCACGAGCAGGCACCTTCAAGACATGCTACGATCATACACTATAAAGACCTCTCACGAGCAGTTACCTTCAAGACATGCCACGAGTATGAGCCTGAAAAACCTATCATAAGCAGGATACTAAAGTATTGTCACGAACATACAATCAAGTCCGGTCTCAAGCACGTCCAATTTAACCTTTAACCTTGGATTAAGTAGTCTTCGAGATGAGTAAGTCCTTAAGATTAATAATTTTACATTAGACTCGAACCTAAGGTCTAGCCTGAACCTTGGTTAAAAAAGGCGTAGGGCTCAGGTTTAATTACTTCAGGTGGGGCTCGATAGTAGGTCGAGCCTAAACCTTTGCTCAAAATCAGGCCAAGGCATGGTCAAAATATCGAGTACGAACCTAAATTTATGGTTTGTCGTCATGTTAGTTAACAGTTAAAATGATTTAGATAAACATGAGCATAGCATTTTAAAGCTAAGATCAAGCATATCATTCATAACATCAAAATAAAAGCCTAGATGAGGTCAGGTAATGTACTTTACAAAATTAAAGCATAAAGCCTATGTGGTCGGGAAATGTACTTTACAAAATTAAAACATAAAGCCCATGTGGTCGGGCAATATACTTGCAAAAATAGAAATTTACAATTCATCATAAAATATGAGGCTCGAGGTATATGAGAGGTCCTAATCTAAGTCCTCGAGGGCGTGGTCAGAGGCATCTACGTTAACCTCGATGTCGTCCTCTCATCCTCATTGGTGGCATCCTCTGACTCTGATTACTCGAGGCTCTCTGCTATACCGGGCACGACCTTCAGGTCGTTGGGTTGTACATTGGGAAGCTTGGATCGAAGAAAGGCTCGAGCCTCCTTGAATGCATGAAGGTACGCCTCTGAGGCGTATTCAGCCATGAGCTTGTACTCTTCGGATGCTTTAAACTCTTCCCAAGCTCGAGCTCTGACCTCAGTTAGCTTGGCCTCGTACTCCTTACATTTTTACTTAAGCTCGAACTTTGCCTCATCGGCTTCATCCTTGGCAGCTTCCATCTTCTCCCGAGCATGATGCGCTTCAACCTTTGCGTCCTCACACTCCTTTAGTGACACCTCATGCTCGATTTTGAGGTTTATAATCTTTTTATCCCGCAGCTCGATGACTTCTACGAGCCCGGACATCTTGTGGGACTTGTCCATCCCCTATAAGGACAGACCTCGCGTAACGCTAAGGGTCTGTCCATACAAATACCGAACATAAAATTTCGAAAAAAATACTTTAAAAGAAAATGAAAATAAATCAAGATAAGTTCGAGTAGGTTACCTTTAACATCAAGAGTTTCATCCCTTCATCGAACCCTATGTCACCTCTGTATTTGGCCACAATGCTAGGCACGAGGTGGCAACATTCAAAATTCTCGATGATTAAGGCTAGGGAGGGATGGAGTCGTCTTTGAGGTCAACAACCTCAGGCGTGCGTCGAGCAGGCAGAACTCGAGAGAGGATGAGGGTTGCCTAGTACATTGTGGGCTCGGGATGTAAGATTGTGGCTAGGAGGTTTCACCGGACCCCCTATATTGCTTATCGGGTCTTGATATATGAGGCCTTTTCTTGGCCTTCATCGGTGGTTTAGTTGCAGGCTCATGGGCGTTGGCCTTGGCATTCATGAATCTACAAAGGTAGTAGGGTCGAAAGAAATACCTATAGGAAAAATTGCAAGTAATTGGATCAATCATATCATCGAGAAAAAAGAAACGAAAATTTTTTAAGATTAAGAACCCTACCCTCGACGCCTCTAATAACTCTCAGGTCTAACACTTTATCCTTGAAGAATGATCTCATATCCAACATCAGGGGATCAATCCTCGAATATTTTCCTATCCCTTTCCAATGACTCGAAATAGGCTTGACCCTCATAAAAATAAACTGAGTCTGAAAGACCCCACCTAGGCCAAAAGGGTAGGTCGAGATCCTGAGCATCAACGTAAAACCATTTATCTTTCCATCCCTTTAGCAAGCTTGGTAAGCTCGGGATTCTAAACCTTCCTTAGGTAGATAAGTATGCAAAATAGGTAAATTAGGAGGATTACTTGAGCTCGAGCACCATTCCAAACAGGTCGAGGTAAAGCTCGATGCCCAAGTACCTACAAGCTAAAAAAAAAAATAAGCATCCTCCATGCATTGAGCACCAGTTGTCCTAGGCACATGGAGTGCTCGACTAACAGACCTATGAATAAGGGATGCAATGGCCACCAAAACCCGGCCTTAAAGGTATCCCTAAAAATCATAAACTTACCTTCCCAAGCTTACACCATTCTATCCTCGGGACTAGGAGACTAATGTTGCACCCGGGTATGAGCCCAAACTTCCTAGCAGCTCCCACTGGTAGGTGCTCCTTACACCTACATATCTCATCGGGTTATTTAAACTCGACGTTACTTTGGGTTCTAGGTCGGGAGTCTATTGGAACAGCCATAAGAATAATCGAGATCCCAGTGTCCTCACTGCTACTCGAGTTACCAGACCCCCGATCACTCTCACTGGTCGACATCACTTAAATTAACTAAGGAAATAACTTAAAGTCTTGGGACATTACCTTAAAGTCACTAGGAAACAAAAAAAGTATCTAAGGATTTTGCTTGAGCTCTACCTTGTAGAGAACTTTTACAGCAGAGTGAAAAGTGAAAAATGAACGGTAAAATGAAGTATTTATAGGTATTGAACTAGAAGCCTAAAGGTCGCCACCTGGGCCGCTGGGTCTTACCACGTGTCAACCATCCAACGATCCTTAGTAACTGCCTTACTTTACCTCGAGCAATCAGCACTCATAGAGCAATGCCATCAAGCTACCTCGACCTATCTGAAACACAAGAATTCCTTTAGCATGTCCTTATGTGTAAAACTTATGTGCATCCGTCCCTAGTCTGTGAGCTCTATGAATGGATGTACGAGGGCCAATGATGTTGTCACAAAAGATTGTACCTCGAGCACGAGGACTCCTATGGCTCTTTTTTCGCAATTATTGGATCAATATGCTCGAGCATCAATGTATTCTCGAGATACCTCAAGGATTTCCAGTGAGTGTCCATAAGGATTAAGTTGGATGTGTGAGTCATAGGGGTCTTTCCTTAGCCAAATTTTCCTTCATTCTCAAGCACGAATAATCCCCACCTCTTAAAAACTCTAACCCTATCCAAATACTTCAATTCAAAAGTCTTAGGCCCAAAAGGAGTCCACCTTGGAAAAAAACTACAGTTAATGTATGATTAGACTTATGATTGTGGTCCAACACTTACCCCAATCAGAACTCCAATGTCAAGTCCTACTAGGAATACACTACCTATCTCTATAAATATGAAACCATGGATCATTATTCAAGTACCTTTTTACAAACAATTTTCAACACTCAAACATTTTCATATTCTCTCTCTGACTTAATTATCAGAGGACGACGAGGACATACCTTGACGCCTTTGTTTTAGGTATTGGAAGATCACGTTCGTATTCATTCTCAGTCGTCAAGCTCAGAAGTCAACATGTACAATTTTTGGTATCATCAATCCTCATCTTTCGAATCATATTCTTTTGGATGTTTTGAAAGAGAAAACCTCAAATGCGTTATGGTTGAAGTTGGAACAATTGTGCATAACTAACAAATTGCACCTAAAACAAGTTTTGTATTCTTATCTTATGACAGAAGGTACATCTCTAGAAAATTACTATATTTTTTTTAAAGAAATCATCATTGATTTAGAGACTTTGGAAGTTAAGTACGATGAAGAAGATTTAGGGTTAATTTTATTCTGTTCATTGCTTGCTTCATACATGTCGTTTATAAACAAGATATTATATAGTCATGATACTATCACTGTTGAAGAAGTTTATGATACTTTATTTTTAAAAGTGAAGATAAATTATCTCGTTGGATCTGAAGCTCATGGAGAAGCTTTTGTTGTTCACGGTGGTTATGAGAGGGGCAATTCGAAATCTAACTCCAGTAATAAAGTTTGTAACTATTATACAATTTGTAGAATAGAGAAAACATGGTAACAATTAAGATGGAAAAGCAACCATAAACTTCAGGTGAAGCCAATATTACAAAAAATTACTAGAGCAATAGAGAGGTATTGATTATTTTTTACAACGATTCCAAATCTGACAAGGATTAGATTCTTAATACAACTTGCTCTTTTCGTATATGTCCCAATCGGGATTTGTTTACAACATATGAAGAAGTTTCTAAAGGTGTTGTGGTGACGGGTAATAATACATCTTTTCGGATAGCTGGTATTGAAAGAGTCATAATCAAAATGTTTGATGGGATAATTAGGACATTTGATGACGTGAGGCATGTCCTAGATTTGAATAGAAATTTGATCTCTTTAAGTACTCTTGATTCAAAAGGGTACAAGTACACTGATAAAGGTGGAGTCCTGAAGGTTAACAAATGTGTCTGAGTTGTGTTACCGGGACAGAAAAGATAAGGTTCCGACAGAATCATTGGAGAATAATCAACAAAAATTTAGTAGTTTGGTAGATATTCAGTTTGGAATAATACCGTAGGATTTTGGTTTAGGGATTATGTTGAAGAATACATCTTAATCGAAGTCAAAAGTTGTGGGTAATGTCATTTTACCACCATCACCAGCAGTGCCATCATATTCAATTGCTAGAGATAGACAAAGGAGAGATGTTAGGCCTCCACAAAGGTACAAAAAATCTGATTTATCGAAGTTAAAATTGTGGGTAATGTCGTTTTTCCACCAACACCAGCGGTGCCATTACATTCAATTGCTAGAGACATACAAAGGAGAGATGTTAGGCCTCCACAAAGGTACGATAAATCTGATTTAGCATACACTTTAAGTGTGGTTGAAGGTATTGAGTCTAGCAAAGAACCTTCTACAAAAGCATTTTATAGTATTGATTCTGTTTTCAGGGTGTATTTCAGCCTTATTTGGTAACTTTGAATTATTTGTGATTTTGTTGCTCGTGGTGATAATTTGAGCAAGTTTTTTCCACGAAAAAGTGCTTGAATTCAGTTGATTGAATTTATCCTAGTTGGACTTTGTGGAAGAGGAGGAGAAATTTTTGGTTGGAGAGTTTTGTTAAAGAGCCATTAGTTTATTCATTGTAGTTGAATTTGTTTCCAGGTAGAGAAATCTTGATGTTTTGTCCGTTACAGTAAAATTTGTGTCAATGTGGAGATTTGTTTAATATATAACCAAATTTTCGACGGTGGATTGCATTTTGGTTGGAAAATAAGTTAAACAAAAGGATCAAAATTGATAATTGGAGATTAGACCAATAATTTGGTCCTTAGGTGCCTAAGCGGGGTGTCGCCAAGAAACAAATTTTAGACTCGAGACTCGGTGCCTGAGCACCATTGAAAGCGCCAGCCCGCAGCTCGCCTGGCGCTAGATTGCTGCTTGAGCGTCAGTGTTATTTAGGAAATATTTATTTCCTTATTTTTGGCTTGTTTTTAATCATATTTTCAATCATAACATATTCTTTTGAGTTATATATATAGTCAACGAACTGTATGGCTTTCATATANAAAGCGCCAGCCCACGGCTCGCCTGGCGCTAGATTCCTGCTTGAGCGTCAGTGTTATTTAGGAAATATTTATTTCCTTATTTTTGGCTTGTTTTTAATCATATTTTCAATCATAACATATTCTTTTGAGTTATATATATAGTCAACGAACTGTATGGCTTTCATATAGCTTTCAAAATTAGAATTGTTTTAGATACACAATATTCTTTGTATTTTCTCTACATTATTAATAAAATTTGGTTCATTTGCCATATTATTTTATTCTTCTTGTGTTATGATTGCTACTTCATATTATACTATATAATCTCATAATTCATTTCTTCTATTCCTAATAAATGGTATCAACATACATAATTCTTGTCCTAATTCTAACATTTGTTGTAAAACTATCGTGCTTGTAGATGGTGTTATATACAAGTAATATAATGATAAATAGACTTCAAACCAATGATGACTAATTATCACTTATCAACTTTAATTAAAACTAACCATAATTTGAAACACACATATTTAATGATTTTGAGTTATTCCAATCTGTGTTATCAGACCCGGACCGGACCGTCCGGTTCGATCCGGAACCCGACGAACCGGACCCTGGTCCGATGCGATCACACCCATTTTTCAATTCAGTAATCAGCCCGCAAAAACCCAACTAAACCGCCCGGTTGTGCATGAAACCGTTGGCCCAAATATATTAAACCCTCCCGATCCAGAAGTTCTATCTAAAAACCCTACATACCAAAAGGAAAAAACTCATTCTCTCTCTCAGCTGAAGTCGATTTCATAGAAGCCTAGGAATCCATCTGCCGTCGCTTACAATTTCACTCCCAAGAATCCAAAGCTCTAATTTCAAGGTTTATTAGATGGAAGAAGAAGATGTAAGTCCTAAATTTTCGGGTTTTTTGTTTGTTGTGATTTTCAATTTTTTGTGTGATTATATCATGTTGAGAATATTTGATGGCTGAAATTGGGAGATTTTTACCATTATTTAGTGTTATTGTTATACAATAACTATTTGAAATGGAATTTTATGATTGAATATGGAATTGATTCATTGGTTGTTGTTTACAATTTCCGACTGCCGAGATTCATTGGTTCCACTGTTAACATTGATCTTATAATAATATAAGGCTACTAATAAATTATACAAGAATCCTAACAAAACAGTGATAAATTAATCCCACGAACATAATGACATCAATCATTTATGCTTTTTACTTCAAAAAATAGAAAGAATGCTTATTACTTGTTAAATGAGTAAATAAGAAATTTTCTAGAAGCTCCTCGGAAGATAAAGAAAGAGGTCATTATATATTTGGCTGCTATTCATACATTACTGAATAAATTTTCATTTGTTCTGTAATAAAAATTATGCTTCAACTGTTCATGGCAGAAAGCCCAAGGAACACAACATATTAATTTTCCAATTATTCATACAATAATTAATAATGTACAAGCAATTACAACATACATATTCAACTATATGTTGGAAGTGCGTACCTGCATCCTCAAAAACACTGGAAGTGATTTTCTTAATTTGTGTTTTTGTTGGTTATTGTTGACAAGTTTTCTTTGTTGCAAATCTGATCAGAAACATGTTAATTCAGGTGACTTCATATGAGTAGGTGCTTAATATGAGCTTTAAAAGGTATCTTCAAGAGGTTTGATATGTTATCATGCTGAACTGAAGAGTTTATTTTCAGTTTAGTTGGGATTAATGGTTGGAAACAGTTAGAAGAGAGTGTTTCCATGTCATTTTAGCAACAAGTTTTTTAGTTTAGTATTAGTAATTGTTTGGTATTTTAGATGCATAAATGATGTTGAGATATGGAATGAGTTACAGAATCTGTTGAGATATCCAAATTGGTATTATTTTACTACCAGATTTTGACATTAGACCTTTTCATTTTGAAGATGCATT
>CAIGRQ010273347.1:0-18727 GCA_903798375.1 Fraxinus sp. D2006-0159 | reverse complement strand
ATCTCCCCAAAACTTCAAGTGATTCCGGCCGGAATAAACCCACGAAGTCAGCTACCCAAACTGGGCAGATTTTTTGACTTTTTTGGTAGCTGACTTCGTGGGTTTATTCCGGCCGAATCCCTTGGAATTATGGGAGGGGGGTTTTTTGGTGATAATTGAAGAGGATATTGTGGACTTTCCAACGGTATTCGAAATTGACAGGTTTGGTGGTCGGAAGTTGTCGAAAAAATGCCGCGAACTCATCTAAAAAATCTGAAAATCTGGGCAAATTTTCACAATTTTCAGTTGCCGANTGACTTCGTGGGTTTATTCCGGCCGAATCCCTTGGAATTATGGGAGGGGGGTTTTTTGGTGATAATTGAAGAGGATATTGTGGACTTTCCAACGGTATTCGAAATTGACAGGTTTGGTGGTCGGAAGTTGTCGAAAAAATGCCGCGAACTCATCTAAAAAATCTGAAAATCTGGGCAAATTTTCACAATTTTCAGTTGCCGACTTCGTGGGTTTATTCCGGTCAAATCACTTGGAGTTTTGGAGAGATTCTTTGTGGTAATTGAAGAGGACATCGTGGGCTTTTCAACGGTATCCGAAATCGGCCATTTTGGTGATCGAAAATTGTCGAAAAATTGTCTCAAACTTACCCAAAAAATCTGAAAATTCAGTGACCGTTTGTGAAAGAAATTTCAAATTTCAGTGACCATTTCTGAAACTTTGAAACTTCAGTGACCGTTTTGAAATTTTCAAGTAACTTCAGTGACTATTTGTGAAATTAACCCTTATTTTGGAAGAATGTATTTTGGCATAGTAGATTAATGGAGAATACGTGGTTGAAAAAGAAATAAAAGTTATTTTACTAAAAAATACGTGGTTGAAAATGAGTATAAAAATGGAAATGAAAATTTTAATATTTACCAAACAAGGGCTAAAACCTGAAAATTGAATTGCCCATACATGTCTTGTAAATTTTTCTCGTTTGTTTATATATTAGGTTTAATTACGAGAAAGTCCTCCTTTTATGAAAAAGGATAAATTCAAATTTACCCTCATTTTTATAAATAATCATATTTACCCTAGTTAATTATGGTTGAATTATATTTACCCTAATAGGTTGAGAAACCAATTATATCTCATTCAATCTTTAACCCACCAACATTGTCTCTCTAACCCTAGTGCCATCACCTCCACCTCCTTCTACCACCAAATCTCACATCGCCATGGTCATTATCGATTGCACCAAATCTGCTTACGAGTTTAAAGAGGTGATTGCACCATCATATGCCACAGAGAATCAACTACATTATCGAGTTTGACTTGATTTCATTAAACTGAGCAATATTGAAGGTCAATTGTAATACTATTCATCGAACTCCAAGCATCGAGTCCAATGTATTAAAATATGTTTGGTTATTCTTACAAATACTCGAGAATTTGAGGATAATGAACTCTCAAGCTTTTAAGAATTAACTAAGAGCTAATTTTCTGTCTACAACAAATTATCTCGATTTTATAAATTATTTTTCACTAGTAACTTTCTTTTCCATTTTTTTTTTTTGGGTACACTTGTGTGATGACTAAAATTTCTATAACATGTATGCCAATTCATTTGCTGATAGTTCAAGAATTTTAAGAAATATTTTTTTGTATATACGAATAATTTTAAATAATTATCGTTTATGAATTTTGGTGATTTATGGTGTGTTTGAGCCACATTATTTTAGAAGAATGCATTCTTGAATAGTAAATTGATGGAGNGTAGGTACAAAGGTAATACCAATGAATAAGTTTAAAGATTCTTCAAAGCTAATGAACCTTGAACTTGACTAACTTTCATTTGTTTTTGTGAACAAGTAATATGAGCATATGAAGTTAGGCTGAGGGTGTGTTTGAACTACATTATTTTGAAAGAATGCATTTTGGAATAGTAAATTGATAGAGAATGTGTTTTTGAAAAAGAGGGAAAAGTTATTGATGTTGATGAAAAATATTATTTTATTGAAAAATGTGTGGTTGAAAATGAATAGAAGAATGATAATGAAAATTCTAATGTATACCAAATAGGGGCTTAATACCAAAGTTAAATTTTCTTGAATTAACATGTTTAGTTAAGCCAAAAAGTTTACTTACTAGTAAATAGGAGCGTGTTTGGGAGTGATTAAAATTCAATTAAAATTGAAAATATAGTTGTTATTGGATCTCATTTGTCTAATAAAAGTCTACAATAACGCTAGTTTTTCAATTTTAATTCGATTTTAATCTCTACCGAACACGCCGTAGGTAACTTTCAAAAATTAAAAATTAAAAATAGAGGAAGTTTCAATAGTAAAGCAGGACTTTATTTTTTTTATTTTTTGCAATTTTCATCTCCAATTTTCTGAAATATTACTAATATACGCTCAACCTTACAAAGCAACTAAACAAATGATTTATCTATTTGTACCATTTATATTACATAATGTTTTACCTAAACAACACGTGGCGACCCCCCTCCAGTGGTCTGGTGTCACGTAGCATCTTCCCTAAACAAATAGGTGGTTTAAATTCAAAATTTATTATTTTCTAAGGTTATCAAGCATACATATGAACTTGTATTGTTAATATCTCACAATGCATTGAAAACAAAAATAAGATTCAAGATCTCATTTATATCGATAAGCCTCGATTCAATTTATTTCGTGATTTTAAGGTTGGACATCTTTTATTATTGTATTCTTGAAATCGAAGTTCAACGAATTAAATATGTAGTGGGATTTCTTTGCAGAAATGAGGTGATCTCAACTATGACGAAATTGATTTGAGATAGCGTGTCCTTATATTGAAGAATGCTCAATGATGTTGAAGGAACTAAAAATCGCTACATATCGACATTTAAGAATATCAAAGTTAGGACTCATCTAACCATACGCCAAAGTTGACGATAATTAGCTATATTAAAGAAGTTATGGATTCTTACACACAGTCGAAAGCGTGAGGTAATATGATGAGAGGCAATAGATTGCGAAGTTGGCTACTTACAAAATTGTTTTTCACACTCCAGATTGCATTGTAAAACATCATTGCAACTAAGGTTGTGTGAATAAAACTAAGAATATTTTAATTCATTTTTTTAAATATTTCATAAAAGAAGACTCCCTTGAGGTCGAATATATATATACACGTATTTGATCTCCTAAACACCGTGCTTTGGTAGCAAAAAGACTACCCACTGTTAAAATTTGGGGTTTCATCTTAAAATATTAACCTTGTTAAGAGGAGTAACTCAAACCTTTATAAATTGGTCTATGATTTTATCTTTATTCGATGTGGGATTCTATCCCTTAACATGCCCAAGATGATGGCTCGTTTGAGCAGACCAATTTTGAAATCCGTGTGCTCAATTTTTTTGAGTCTTAATACGATCGAATCGCTCGTTGGAACTTAACCGGCTTTGATATCATGTTAAGATTTGAGGTTTTATCTTAAAAGGTCAACCTTATTAAGAAGAGTAGCCCAAACATTTATAAATTGGTCTATATTTTCATCTTTATTTGATGTGGAATTTTATCCCTTAATACTCATTAATGTAGTGTGCTACCTAAACATGATGTCTAACATAAACTAAGCACGATACTTATGTGTATATATATATACATGTTTTTTTTACACAAGCATACACGTATCTATCTCATGAAGTATGTCTCTATTCGCAAAACCTAAACAAAGTGGCAATACGATGAAGTAAGCTTCCAACTAATTTCTCTTGCCACAACTTGCACATCCGATAATGGATCCCAACCAAAGTTGGTTCAATTTATTCAAATATAATAAAAATAAAAATAATATAAACAATAGGATTATGGTCACTATAGAATAAATAGATAAATAATTGTCCACTCACTCGCCATCTTATTAATTAATAATGTTTACATATTGTTCTTATCTAATACCTGATTTAATGTACAATATTTTTATTAAGCAATTTTGTTTTGCGAGGATAATATAAATTATCAAAATAAAACGGTGACAAAATATTAAGATTTAATATTAATAAAATAAGAAACGAAGGAAAATAGATAAATAATTGTCCATCCACTCACCATGACCATCATATCAATTTATGTTATATTTTCAAAAGGCCGTTGTCCTTTTCTAAAGCCTGATTTATTGTCTTGTATTTATAATAAATTTATTAATTTATATTTTGAATATATAAATTATTCTTTTTCTATTGTAATATAGTAAGAGCTTGTTTGATACAACTTAAAATTCAATTAAAATTGAAAATATGACCGTTATTTGGTCTCACTCGTCTAATAAAAGTCAATAATAACAATTAATTTTTCAATTTTAATCTCTACCAAACACACCCTAATAATATTTCTTAAAAATGAATTTGAAATCAGAGCCTGTTTGGTACGCATTTTGTCCTCATTTTTAGAAGAAAATTGACCTTTGCAAACAAAATGACGCCATTTCATCTGACACAAATTTGACAATTAACTGTACCAATTTCAGTCTTTTGATTTTACATTTTCACAATTGTCATTTTCAAATCAATAGTTGTTGAATGGACGAAAATGCACAAAAGAACAAAACAAGGGCAAAAAGGAAAAAATTGCCACAAATATCACAGAGTAATACCACCCGTGGCATACAAAGTGGCCCACTTGATATGATATAAAAATGCATTTTAGGAGGAAAAATGCGCAATAGAAATTTCTCAACTCATTATATAGATAATGACAAAAAAAGCCCTATTCAAATTTTGATCATGCAATCATGTACAATACAAAGTAGTATTATGAAGTTAGCTACAAAAATTATTTTTCATACAGTACTGGATAATTGAATTATACATTACAATTGAAGTAAAAATCAACAGATAGTCAATAACGTAAAGAGTAAATCATCTCTTTCAACTCATTCTCTAAACGTGTATTCAATTTCTCAAGTAAATTAGCATATGTAGAAAGCAGAATTTAGACGGGGTAAAAATTTGCAATCTTTTAAGTAAGTCACGAAAAATATTTCATCTTTTTTTTTTTTTTAAGGTATGGTCTTGTTCACACCGACGGGTACTACATAAATTAACAATTTTACCTATTTGGCCTCCATTATTTGCCATTTTAATGTTTGGAATTTTTTTTATTTTTTATTTTTTTGAAAAATGCATGGTTAAATTATTATTATTTTTTTTAAATTTACGTGTGATATTATTTTATTTGGAGAATGTATAGCTAATAAAAAAACGAATTATAATTTTAACGATGCCAGACAAGAGGAACATAATTCCACTTGAGATTCAAACATATATACATATATATAATTATTTCTTCTCCTTTTGAATTAAAATGAAAGGAGATGAATGTCTTCATTACTTTGGCAACCTAATTCCACTTTTTTCTTAACTTCAATTACTTTCTAATTTTCTTCTCTCTCCGGACTCCAACCATTTTAATTAACCAAACTATATAATTTTCTATGCTTTTAAATAATTAACAATAAATAGACCCAAATATTGTTCTTTCTTTGATACTTGTTATTATTAAAATATATTTTTCTCTCTCTTGAATCGCACATTTTTTGAATAAAATAATATCACACACAAATTCAAAATTTTCTTTTATTTTTTAACTATATATTTTTCAATTTACTATTAATAGACAAATGACGGGGATAAACAAGGGCCTACACATTTTTTAAATCACAATTTCGGACAATTTGTGGAAAATTAGGAAAAGCTAAATTAGCTTTAACTCACCAAACCTCAATTTCCCCATTTTCTCACCCAAAAATTTAATCCTTCTGTTTTAATTCTCCAAAAACTGAAACCCTTTTTACCCATAATTTTTCTTGTTCAGCTCCACTAAATTTTCCATTTTTTAGTTTGATCTTACTGTACTTTTTTTTTTCCCCCCAGTTCGTGAAAACCTAAAGAAGCTTGTTGAGGGATAAACGTTAAATCGCTGTTTGTTTGGCTTTTTCTTTCTTTTTTTTTCTATATTTTTTTTTCATATAATTTCTGGGGTTTTGCTTCCAAGAAAAATTATGGGTTTTTGAGGGTTTACAGGAATTTTTGTTCTTAGAATTTGAAGTATGGAAGGTAGAGGAGGTGCTATAAGTAGCAGTGGAATCCCAGTGGTGGGATCAGATGCTCCTTCAGACTATCATGTGGCTCCAAGGACCACTGATAACCCAATTCAGGTGACTGGATCAGCGCCGCCTCCTCAGCCGGCGGCCTCCGATGCCGGAGTGGTTGGCGCTACCGTTGAGAAGAAGAAGAAGAGGGGTAGGCCTAGGAAGTATGCTCCTGATGGATCTGCCACTAAGCCCTTCTCGCCTAAGCCGATTTCCTCCTCTGCCCCTGCGCCTATGATTGACTTCTCGGCCGCGGAGAAGACCGGAAAAGTCCGGCCAGTGCAGAATTCTATGACGGAATTAGAAAATTTGGGTAATTGCTATGATAACTGTGCATTACTATATGGAACAATGTGTGTTCTTTGTGTTAATGCATGCATGTTGATTAAAACTTTATTTTATGAATTGGTGTTTAATTTGTTTAATTGAGTGAAGAAATGGGACCTATAAATTGATGCCCCAACTAAAATTTTGTCATAAATGGGTAGTTTTGATAGTCATGTGGATTTTTGGTGCGAAAGCAATCGAATCTATAGCGACTTTCTTGAATAATCCACGTTACTTCTGCTGAACTTGGACTAAAAGATCGTAGATGCTTCACAATTCGTGGGGTTTCAAGTTCGGGGTGGCTAATTTGTAATTCAGACTTGAGTGTCTTTTGTTTGTTTTTCCTAAGAGTCTAATGTTGGCTTCGAAGAATACGGACAATTTGACTCTCCAGTGGAAAAAATTCACATGCCACGCCCCTGAGGTCAAGCCTTGCTTCCAGTCATTTATGAAAATTATATACTTGTCGGCCCTATGACGAAAGAATGAATTCTGCTTGTGCTTGAGGACCAAAGTTTAAATAAATATGTCATTTCTTTAACAATTTAAGCTTTTAGATGACACGATTTAACATAGATTGTTGGCTGAGAGCCCCAATTTCTCTCTCTCGTTGAGTTCATTATGCCACTTCTCTAACAATTTAAGCCTTCAGACGACACGGTTTATCATAGATTGTTGGTTGAGAGCCCAAAATTCTCTCTCTGTCGTCGAGTTCATTATGCCATTCTCTTACAATTTAAACTTTTAGATGACATGGTTTATCATAGATGGTTGAGAGCCCAAAATTCTCTCTCTATCGTTGAGTTTATTTTATTGTCCTCTCTATAGCTGAACACGGGGTTAACTAGTCGACTCACAATGACATGAGTTTGTGGTGAAGTAAATATTCTTTTGTGCATTGATTTATAAAAAAAAAAAAATTGATTACCTTTCAAAAAAAAAAAATTCTTTTGCTAGTGGAACGAGTTCATCTCGAGCTCATATAATTGGTACATGAAGATCAGGTTCAAGAAGTAGTGTTTTTCTTCCTATTTTTTCATGGCCCCAGAGTGTTCTTTTTTCCTCTTACTATTATACTTTTCACGCCAAGTCATCACCTCGAGATTTACTAATCTTCTATCTTTTTTCATTATAGGTGACTGGGTTTCTTGTTCTGTTGGCACTAATTTTGTACCTCATATCATCACTGTCAATGCTGGAGAGGTAAAATATCAAAATTTTCTAGCACTTATTGCTCAATGGAAAAATAATTTTCTAGAATTTGCGTTTGGGTTTTCAGTTCCTCTTCATAGTAATTTCCATTTACTTTTCTCCCATTCGCATTAACGTCCAATTTTCTGTGTACAGTGTACGATGAAAGTTGAATTCACTGCATTAATGAATCTACTTTTGATCATTTTAGGATGTCATGGTGAAGGTCATATCTCTCTCTCAACAAGGTCCTCGGGCGATATGCGTTCTCTCAGCTAATGGAGTAATTTCAAGCGTAACTCTTCGTCAACCTGATTCTTCTGGTGGTACATTGACATACGAGGTACTAGAATCAATAATTTTTGCTTTATTTTAATCTTCTGCCAATTCTGTATTTTTGTCTTCTTTTTTGATATCCTAGCACATTTGCTAGATGCCCAGTAATGTTCAATTATGGTATTATTTTTGTTTGCCATCGACAGGAACATCTGATAGCGTAATTCTTTTGTTGTTTAGGGTCGTTTTGAGATACTATCACTGACTGGATCATTTATACCTTCCGAGACTGGAGGAATGAGGCAGCGATCTGGTGGTATGAGCGTTTGTTTAGCTAGCCCCGATGGGCGTGTTGTTGGGGGTGGAGTTGCAGGTTTACTGGTTGCTGCCAGTCCCGTCCAGGTATGTTTTCATCTTATTTTTGTTTTATCTAGATGTATAGAATTTACTTCTGTTTAAGCTTAACCAAGCGAGCTCTTAGTATACTTCTCTCGCGTACCATAATTAGTAAAGCGACCTATACATAGTACATTTTCTGATAAATCTTTACGTTCTGGCGTGAATTAGATTGTGGTTGGTAGTTTTTTGGTGGGGAATCAGCACGAACAGAAGACGAAGAAACACAAGACTCAGTCAATGGCTGTTACACCTACTGCTGCTATTCCTATCTCGAGCGCAGGGGCAGAAGAACCGTATCATACCAACTCTTCTCTCCGTGAAGATAGCTGGTCATCAATGGGCCCCGACTCAATGAATAAACATACTGACGTCAATGTATCTTTGCCCAAGTAGTTTCCCTAAATCACTAATCATATCTTCTTGAAGGTGGATTAGACGAACTAAATATCTTGTCCATTTTATTGTCTAATACTGCATAGCAAATATGCACTAACAGTTCCCTTACCAACCCAATTGACGTCAACCGTTCATGAATTCCCTAGTTAACGAATCTTATCCCCCATCTGTTGTTCGTTTGTAAACTTAGTACCGGCGTACTAGATTTGTGTAGTAACTTAGCTAGTTAGTGCATTCAAGTATACATTTTTACCTTTATTATCGTGATGTAGAATGTTGAGATATGTAATTTACAAAGCCGGTCGATGCATTATCGTTTCTGTTCAGACATTTATTTGGCATCTTCGAGTCTTTTCGGCCATTCTTGGCTCTTCCAAATTCATGATTTTCTAATGGTGTTTTCATTCGCACGTTCTAAACAAAGTGAATGTGTCATAGACCGAGATAAAGTAAGTGTAAATAGAACTCATCGACGTCCAATTTTTCACTTGTATGTATTCATTAGACATCAATGCCGCTTAAACCGCAAGTCCTTCACATGAATTGCGATGCATAGGATGCATGAAAATAATTTTATCTTACTCCCCGTTCACTTTAACTCGACCCACACGACTACAACTCTCGAACACGGTCGAGATTCACTACTGGCGGGTCAACGAGGAGAGAAAATATAAAAATGTAATCAAGAGAACATCATCATTCAATCTAGTATTGGGAAAGTTTACTGTAAAGCACACCGTGAACTTGTTTAAAACCAAGAAATTGGAAATGTTTTAACACCCATGGACTCTTTGTCATAATTAACATATGGACTAACCGAGACCTGCGGTAGAATCCTTCCTTGGTGCATCCGCCTTAATACGAGGAGGCCTAACTACACGATCAATAAGGCCATATTCGAGAGCTTCCTGAGCATTGAAACGCTTCATCCGACTTAAGTCCTTGTGAATCTGAATATTTCAAGTAAGAACTCAATACATATCTTGAAGATACGGAGTGACTATATAAAAATTTATTCATTATAAACACAACAAATTCTGCTCCTGATGATGGCATTATTTTGGGTTAAAAACATTGTTCGTCACCCAACTTATAGCATGTTTCACTTGGGAGACTGACAGTGTTTTTAACCCCTTTTTCCTTTGTTACAAGCTTAATTTGCATCTATCTGATGATGTAATGCAGTTATTAATGTTTAAATTTGATTTGACAAAACAAAAAACAAGGTATAAATATACTAAAACCTGTGCCCACATTAACGTTACAGATTTTTACAAGCAAGCCATAGCAAAAGCCCACACATACAAGGACAATCAGAATGATTTTTATACCTTATCAACAGGCTGACCAGTCTTCTGAGCCAACTCCTTGAAAAGATAGTCTCTTATCCTAAGCAGCTCATCTGCCTCGTTACGAATGTCATCAGCCTGCCAAAAAATGGCTCCCGATAAATAACCAGCAGCAAGTATGAGTAATTATAACACGCTTTAACAGACAAGAATAAGTATGATCAAACCTGACCACGAGCAGCTCCAGCTGGAGACTGTAATGCGATTCTTGAAAGAGGCATTGCAAAGCGATTACCCTTCATAAAACGAGAGATTGTTAAACAGGTGACACCAACAAGACATACAGTTCTGGCTTTCATTACCAATTAGGTCCACATATTATGGTCAGGAGGCTATGACCTAGTACTTGAACACGAAAGAATGCCAAAATATACAGTAGAAGATAGAGCATGTTTGCCAAAGCTTAACAATTTTATTTACGTAAAAAAGTTTGTTGAAGATAAATAGATTTTTATTGGCCAGAGTTGGAAACGAGTAATTTACTTATTTTGACAATAAGCAAACAGTTACTCTCAAACCAAGTGATTCTACTAAAAAGTAAGAAAGAAGTTACTGTAAAATAACTTCTACTACTTCAATGTTAACAAACATTTGTGCACATGGTGTCATTATAAGCCCAGGTACAGATCTATCATTATATTCAAAACACTAGAGAAAGAAACAAACAGAACCCAACAGTAGCCAATTAGATGACTATGGTCTAGACTTCTAGTAAATCAAAATATTGTTATTTTGATCAGACAATAGCTATATTCGTAATCTGTAAGCAAGTTTGCCTAGAACTCTTTATATCCTTCCAAAGAGTAATTTATATAACCTACCACATTTTATTTTTGGAGAAGATAGTGTTACCTTTTCACCAGCAGCAAGAAGAAAGCCTGCCAAATTATATGCATAGCCCACACAATGCGTTCCAACAGGACTTTGCAAACTTTGCATTGTATCATAGATAGCCATACTTGGAGTAAGCTGCAAATATGACAAAAACATTTATATACGCATATGGGACATTTCAAAGGAGCAAAAAAAAAAACATATATTTTAGTTTTGAAGAACTTACATCTCCTCCAGGGCCATTGATGTACATATAAAGCCTTTTGGAATTGTCAACACTGTCTAGGTATAACATCGTTGCTAGTATCTGGTTGCTGAATTCTTCATCTATGTGTTGTCCAATGAAAATAACACGTTCACGATACTGTCATGAGGTCAGCAAGTTTTTGAAAAGCACAAAGACACCAAAATGAGCTGAAATCGGACATTTAAATTTTTGCATTGGTTGACTTAGAGCATGTTTGGGTAAAGCTTAAAAAGAAAGTAAAAGTCACTTTTAAATAACTTTTTGTTTTCAAACATATTTGAATACATAAAGCTTTCTTTACTTTTAAAAATTAAAAGTAAAGAAAGCTACTTATCCAACTTTCACAATTATTAAAAAAATTTCGAAATAAGTTACTAACTTATTTCTAACTTTGATTAATTAAAAACATTATTTATGTTAAAACTTACTGATATACTTATAAGTAAACATCTTAAGCTTATTTAAACATGCTGTAAGTTGATAGTCTATTCGACTATTTGTAGTCAAGATCACTTACAAGAGCATTCCACAAATCAACCCATTGCCAAGTTCCCTCAGTTGGGTTTCTGTATGGCACTCTAGGCGTTCCTATTGGCATCATTGCAACACGCGCCCGAGTCGGTTTACTGTTACAAGTCCTGGAAGTGTGAAACAAGTCAACAAAGGGGGTTCAGATATGCTGCATAATTCCACTGAACATTTTACTAATGAAAATTCAACAAGTGTAAAATGCGATTCTTCAGAGAAGGAGAAACCGTCGAAGCATATCTTTTCTATCATGAGTATCACCAAAATACCAAAAGATGCAGCAAACTTCACATATACAGTTCGAAACCACGCATCTGCATCTTACAAACTTCTCCAGTTTTTTAAATTTAGTTACATTCAAAAAGGAAAATAGAAATTTGAGCAAGAAAACAAAATACAACCTGTGCATTGACAAATGGAGTCCTAAGATTGCAATTTCGAAATATTGACCAACCGAAACTTATTTGGTGGGAATTCCTGAACCCCAGGAATATAGATTACGGTTGTTTGTCTGCTATACTCTTGAATGTCACTGTAGTGCAATAGCTCAAATAACTAGTGTGCATCGTAAAAATCACACCTTGGGGTTTTTCATTTTACTTCAATGGTTATTGATTAAAAAGAACATTGGTCAAATTTTCCAAGAAATAGATTCCTAGCAAGAAAACGAACCCTTAAACTCAATGAAAAATCTTTAAATTTCCAAATTGCATAGAATCTCCAGTACACATGCTTGTATCCTATCCACTTCAAATACAAAACTAGGAATCCAACTATTAAGACCCAGGAATCAAAAATAGAAAAAGTTTACCTGGATTCAATACTTTTGTAAACTTTATTATGAAACTCCACATTCAAGTTGGAATTTCCAATCCCATAAGAGTCTGTTTAAAAAATCAAAACAGAAAATAATTAAAGTTAATTTCCTGAATAACATAATTCAAACAGTAAACTATAGGAAAAAGAGGATAAGAACACAGACTTGGAGATTGAACTCTTAAACCCACAAAAACTTTGCTGGCACAACTGCAAAACGAAATTTATAAATTAAAAATATAAAATTTAGCAGGAAAAGAAAATTCTACCACGAGAGAGAACCTGAGAGAAGGCTGATGGATTCCTTTTCTGGAGTGTAGACACGAGGAAGAAGGGGAGACTGCCATTTTAGATAGAAAGGAGAGGAGAGAATAATGGATTTTCAGTGACCCAATTTTTGGATATGGGAAAACAGATGCCGGGTGCCCGGGTCATAGTAAGAAACCCGGAAACAAAACTTTAGACCCACCCACGGTAAATAGGCCAATAGATTTTAGGAAAAATTTAATAATTAAGATGTTTAGTTTTACCCATTTCAAATTTAAGAGATAAAGTTTAAAATTTAAAATTTCAGATTTTTTAAGTTTTAAAATTTCAAATCCCAGATTTTTTTTAAATTTAAATTAATTAATTAAATATATATTTAATTAATTAAATATATTAATGTTACAATTTCATATAATTTGGTCACAAATTCTATATAATTAGTCACAAATTACAAATTTTACATGTTATAAATTATTTTACGATCACAATTTAAAAATTTATAGGTCACAATTTGACCATCGGTTACAAATAAAAAATTGAAACGTCACAAATTATTTTACGGTCACAATTCAAAAAAATTATATGATTATCGGTCACAAATCAGAAATCTTATAGGTCACAAATTATTTTACGGTCGCAATTCAAAAATCTTATAAGTCACAATTTGTTCATCGATCACAAATAAAAAAAATTTATACGTCACAACTTATTTATAGATCACAAATCACAAATATTAGAAGTCACAACTTAATAAATTGCCACAAATTGTCAAATTATCGGCCACAGATTAACAATTTTTAGGTCACATCATTTCTTGGTCACAATTTATATTTTTCATTGATCACGTATTGTTTATTAATTACAAATTAACCAATTTAATGGTCACAACGACCAAATAATATGTGACCACCACCAAAACTTGTGACTATCGTCGCACCATTCCCTCACAGTACCACTGCCACCTTCGCCGTCGAACCACCACCAACACCTCCCGATAACATCACAACTACCTCAAACAAATCAACACATCACATAAAAACACCACCACACCATCACGCCATTCCACCACCACCACATCGACAAATCCAAATAATTAATCACAAACACCGTTTGTCCCACTCTGTCACCGTCACTGCCGCCACCCAACCAACAACCTAACCACAGCAATGTCAAACCACAACCACCCCTTCTCTTCTTCGGCTCCGATTTGCAGCAACCACTACCATAACGTTTCTACCACCGCTGCCAACACGACCACCAAATAACCCACACCCACCACCACCATGTTACAAACATGTTGTCGAAAGAATCAAATACCATATATGCAGGTTGTTCTCTATCTGTAACACTGCTCCGTCCTTGATCTCGCTTGAATATTACTAGCCATCACTACCACTTCACCACCTGTGCTATCGGAATCCCATACACACACCATAGACATTATTGGAATCTCACACAACCACAACCACCCAACAATCAACAACCACAACCAAAACTACAACCACCTGTGAATAGAGAAAAAATGGTGGAAACCCGATCTGCAGCGCTGCGAGCAGTGTCGTGGTGCAACGATCCATGGTCGATCTGTGTTGCGCTGCTGACTGGCACCGATCCTTTCCAAAAATCCCACGTCGCACTGTGTGCAAGCCCTCATCGTCGACGAGAAGATAGAGAGAGGGCGAGAGAAAAGAGAACACACTGGCGAAGGTTAGAGAGAGAAAGACTGGAGAGCGAGAGAGAGGGATATGGGTAGGGTTTGATATTGAAATTGTGCAGGAAGATTAATTAATTTTGAATTGTTATATTTAGTAAAAAATTTATTTATATATTAATTAATTAAAAAAACTCTGATTTTTGAATTAATAAACATAACCTCTTATTTATGAATTGAGATATTTAAATATTTGGGTTCCTGTAATTTCCACTAGATTTCATGTATTAAGGCCCATGGGCTAATTAGGGATAGGTCCAAGCCACTAAGCTTCAAATTGCTTAGACACCATTCGGTGGGATTAAAATTAAATTTTTATTAGATTTTGATAAAAAAAAATGATGAAATACGTGATTAAAAAAATGTGGCCACATACCGCAGCTCGAGACATAAACTTGTTCAAGGTGGCTACCCGACCTATTAACTTTTGTACATCTTTTCTGCTCTTAGGAGATTCCATGGTTGTCAAGGTTGTCACTTATTTGGATTGGCCTCTATTTCCTTGTGTGTGATCATGAAACCCAAGAATTTGTTCGAGGCCACTATAAATGCACATTTTGTCGGGTTTAACTTGATCTAATATTTTTGAAGTATGGCGAATACTTTCTCGAGGTTGGGAATGTGCTTATCTACTTGTTTACTCTTGACCACCATGTTGTCAATATAAGCCTCAATATATTTTTCAATTAAGTTAGCAAAGACTTTATTAATAAGCATTTAGTATGTTGCTCCTGCGTTTTTAATTCGAATGGCATAACGTTGTAACAGTATATAGCAGAGTCAGCCATAAAGGATGTCTTTTCTTAAACTTTATTAGCCATGAAAAAGTGATGATAGCCAGAAAATGTATCAAGGAAGCTGTATAGTTTATGACCCGATGTGCTATCTACAAGATTGTCAATTTGAGGTTGGGATAACTATCCTTAGGGCATGCTTTATTTAAGTCAGTGAAATCAATGCAAACTTGCCATTTACCATTGGCCTTTTTAATGAGAACAAAGTTAGCGAGCTAGTCAAGGTGTTGGACTTCACGAATAAACTGAGCACTGATGAGTTTGTTAATCTCCTCATGTATGACATCTCGACGTTCTAGAGCAAATTGTCTCTTTCTTTGCTTAACTGTCTTGGCTTCGGTCTAATATTGAGTTTGTGCATAGCAACCTCAGAGTCTATCCTCAATATATCCCTACCTTTCGTGCAAATACATCAATGTTACGCGAGAGGCAGCTAATGAGCTTGGCCATGAAAGTGATGTCGAGATCTCGACCTATGGTCACTTTTTGCCAATCTCGAGCTCAACCTATATCAGTCCTTCAACTGGAGCAAGTTTTCCTTGCTGCTCAAGGTCGGGATAAGATGATGACACCTGGATGACGCCAGTGCTTAATCTTCGAACGCTAGTAACATAGCATTGTCTAGCCACTGTCTGGTTGCATACAACTTCAACATTGTTATTGTTAGAAATTTCATGGCAAGGTGGAAAGTGGAGACAATTAGCTTGACTTTGTTATGTAGTGGTTTCCCGAGGAAACATTGTAAGCCATTGAAGCACAAAATATCTGAAAGGCTATAGTTTCTATCATCTATTTCTGATCTGAACCCAGGGGAAGAGGAAGCTCAAAGTTACCTTCAGGGATGATGATACCCCTTCCAAAGCCTTGAAAGGGAGTCTTAACTTCCTTAAGTTAATCGATCAAAATTCTCATCTTAGTGATGACCTCATGAGATAGCACCTTAGCCACACTTCTATTGTCTACCAAATTTTTTCCACTTCGAAGTTTGCGATGATTGCTGTTATGACTAAAGCATCATCATAAAGAGCTGATATTCTTTCCAAATCTTTAGAATCAAATGTGATTTCCTCAATGTTGTCATGAGCTAAACCAGATGTTGGGAAGTATTGACGTGTATATTGTTTGTGTCATCCATTTGAATCTCCTCATTATGTTATACCCCCAATAATGACATTGATCGTGCCCACTATTGGTCAGTTACTAACCTCGACATCAGTGGCCTTTTCCTTGTCATGATCATTCCATAGGGAATTTGTCATGACCAACATAACCCCCTAGGAACTCTCTGTTAATCAGAGCATCATTCTCCTACTACAACGCTTTGCAATTCTCTATGGTTTGCCCATGGTTGAGATGAAAGTTTCATGTCTCTGGTATTAGGATGAGATTGCATCATTGAAGACCATTTAAGTTCCTTGAGGTCCTTAATCTCAATTAAAATGTTGGACCTAGAGGTGTTTAAATGGATGAATGATGTTGGAGGGACCTCTTCTTTATGTCTGTCTCGAGCACTATCTTGTCGTGAGTTAAACTCTTGTTATCTCTTATATTCGAGCTTCTCAGAGGTCGGGCCAATCATCCTTGGATACATGGTTTTCTGCATATTAAATGTATTTGTCACCTTGGGTGAGTAGCTCGATCACGAGGTTCGGTATGGTTTTTGATAAAGACATTTTGAATGACTCGCTTTTTACAATGTAAGTTAGGGTAGAGACTGCAACCGTAATATGTAGTCGGGTATTTGGAGCATTTCTGTATTAAAGTGTGTCTGGAAGTCGCATATGGGCTCATTTTGTCCCTGTCGAAGCTGCATAAGGAATGCGGTGGTCTATCTAATGCGTTTGCTACTTGCGAAAAAGGCGAAGAACTTGTTAGCCAAGTCCGAGAATGAGGCAACGGAATGAGGCTCCAGGGTAGAAAACCAATCCTTATCAATGTTAGCCAGGGTCTGCGGAAAAGCTTTGTACATCATTGGATCCGATGCAACTTAAAGGCACATGATGTCTAGATACATATTGAGGTGCTTGATCGAGTCGGTGGTTTTGTCGTACTCTTTTATCTAGGGGTATATAAATCTGTCTGGTAAAGGATATGACAAGATTTTAGGATTGAATTAAGTGTTTCAATGTGAAATTTGGTGAGCCATGATTGTTATAGAGTAAGCCAACTACTATTCCATCATGAATATATCAATTTTGTTAGAGGTCATGGTGACGACCCTAGAACCCGAGGTCGTAGGGGGTGGCCGTAATTGACCTGAGGACCAACGTCGCCAATATAAGATGCAGGACGAGAAGTTTGTGCATTGACAATAAAATCGACCTCGGATATTGGTCCTAGCTAGGTGTGGGTTCCGTTGGCTTAACAGTTGAGTCAACGTAGTAACTTGTTGGTGGAGATCTTTGAATGTCCCTAAAGTAACGACTGCAGGTTGGCGTGTGGGTACTTCCGACGGATCCCTGGCAGGAGGTCATATTAGAGCGTATGAGCTTACTGGAGGAGGTCATAAACGTGTAGTAACCATGTCTTTTTGTAGCTTCTTCCTAATGTTTTAAAAATCGACTTGAACATCGACCCGAAAAAGGAAAATGGTCAAGGATCAAAAGATCGAATCGAGATTGACCCAGGGTTGAATCGGATGTCAAAATTAATAAATAGATACTCCCACAAACTATAAAATATTATAACAACAACAATTTTTTAAATGTTGTATTACTAATTTGAAGTAAATGTAAATCAATAGTTGCCAATTAGATTTATTATTATATAATTTATTTTAAAACTTCAAAAACCAACAATTAATATATTTTGAATAATTTGCTTTGTTCAAATTGAAATTATTTGTGATTTGGGGGCCCGAAATTTGTTTAATGGAAAGAAGGAAGTGAATAATTAAATATGTGGAATTTCAAAAGGCTGCACAATTTATTCCGCATCGGAATCCTCTTTTAAAAGCAAAACACATGGAACTTGGAAGGAAACAAAAATTGGGCTTGCCAATGCTTGAGCCCATATATCAAGTCGAATTTTTTTGTTTAAAGAACCCTTATTAACCGGCAAAAATCGTGATCAGTTTTTCGATTCCCGGTTTAAATGGCCAGTTCAATGGGTTCTTTACCGATTTTTCTTTTCCGATTAATACATTATGACGGGACTAGATTTGACACCAGTTCATGATTTCTCGAAACACTGCTTTTCCCAAAGACGACGTCAATAATGTTATCAAAAATCCGTACTTGTGGAAGGCTTGACGATGGAAGATCACAAATAGGATCTTCACTATGTGAAACAAAAGCATCGAAATATATCATCATCATCTTTCCGATACTTAAGTTAGAAAGAAAGTAATTTATGCGTAAGCAGTGGTGGAGCCACATTAGGCCCAGGGTGGGCACAGGCCCACCCTGGGCTTCTGGGGGAAAAAAATTTTTGGGCTTAATTTTTTTTTTTTTTATTATTTATCCCAGCCCAAAGATAA
>CAIGRQ010273342.1:0-10462 GCA_903798375.1 Fraxinus sp. D2006-0159 | reverse complement strand
GAACGTGTGGTTAAAAAATAAAGAAATTTTTTAGATTTTTGTTTAATATTATTTTATTGAAAATACATGATTAAAAAAAATAGAGAAAAAAAACGTATTTTAAAAATAAAGGGGATCAAACAAGGACTCATATAGCTATGTTTTGTGTAATCAAAATTTATATTAATAAAAATTGATGAAAATATATTGTTCAAAAGTTAGCAATAGTTTCGAATCTAGTGAAAACTCGAACCCTATTTTCTTAAAATTCATTTTTCTTAAAACTCAACACATTTTTCCAATAAAATAATTTGTAAATAAACCCAAAAATTTTCTTACATTTTAACCACACATTCTTAAAAAAAATAAATTAAGCAACAAGTTTGACACCATTATGTGTCAAAATATGAGTTATTAGTTGTTTAAAGTGTTGTTAAAATCAATGTATAAAAAATTATCACCTCAAAATAGTGTCAAATTTAATGTACATGTAGCAAGATTTCTTTAAAAAATAACTATTACAAAACTTATTTTTATCCAACATAGGGCTCAAATATAGTGAAAATAAGTAGTTAAAATTAATTGTTAACTTTGATTTCAATTTTTATTAAATTTAAAGTCACCAAATAAAAGCATAATGGCCATATTTTGTTAAAAGTCATATTTTTAGTAAATTTTGATGAAACTGTTCGCTTCGGGAGAGCCTATGCCCATCTTACCCCTCATGACTTTCTGACGCGTCCCCCAAAATTCGAATACAAGACCTCCATCATATGGGAGACTTAAGTTGAATCCGGATACCAATTGGGCAATGCAATTGAAAATTTGATAACAATTATGACTTTCATCGTGTAGTATTAAAATTAATTATTTAATTTAACATAATTTTTTATCAACTCATAATATAACAAGCTAAAATCTCATAAAATTATTGGCGGCCAATACCTTGCTATGCTTATCCTAAACTAGGATTAGAGAATCTTTCTAGGTGAGTTTGTTGACATTTTATGATTATTGTGTCTTTTGTTTTGGAGACTGTGCAACTAATGTCTTTATGTTCGTTCTTTCGTTGTTTGAACGTAGCCGCACCAATTATTAATTTAAAAGTTTGGAAACTCATCTTGTCCAACACGTTTTCATTACGCCATGTTTGATAAAAATTAAAATTCACATTTTAACCTAAATCAAAATTAACAACTTATTTTAATCACCATTTTATGACATTCATAACTTTTCAACACACATTTCATTAATTTTTATCAAAATCTAATAAAATTCCAATTTTAATCCCCATCTAACAAAGGCTAAATATCATGATATGAGTAGTCACCAATCTACTCGAATCGACAACTATGTCATTATTGTTCTTTTACGTACTTGGTCTATAAGCAATCTACTTTATTTTTTATCTTCTCAATCTACCATACTTCACATACAACTGCTTGGTTTCCATTACAATATGTGTACACCCGTGCTTCTGGACATAGCCATACATGATAATGTACTAGAAATTCTGGAACATATGACATCGATTCTTCATTTAGTAGGATAGAAGCAAAAGAAACTTACAGCTCATCGTGATAGAGGAAAGTCTCCGAAGCATGCTTTTTCTTGCAACCCCAGAAGCATTTCCAAGAGCACAAGGAATTGAAGGTAGTTAACCTAGTTGATTGAAGAGAAATGATATCTGATGTTGCAGGAGACTTTGAAAGAATAACTGCATACCCATCATCCATGTAATCTGTCCCTTCAGGAAACAACTGCCACAGAAGGCAACCACCTCCACCGCCTCCTTTCCTAGTCGAGTTCAAAAGGATCCTGTACACATTGCGCAAGAAGGTATCCCGGTATGTTGAATTATAGCCAGGATCTTTCGCAGAAACACCAAACTCGGCAAACACAACAGGCATTCCGAGGATATTCTCAGCATCATCAATATGAGATTGTATCCACGACTTGGTGAATTCTATATGAACATCCGAAATTGTTTGCGAAATCCTTCATATGATGTGAAAAATACCACTCAGAAAATCCCATGGGAACTCGAAAGAAAGACGTATTTGAAACACAAAGTTATACAATTGTAGTATTCACTTAAGACTTGCAATATTCTTGGTAAGATGGGCTGGATAGTATTAGGGCAAAATATTAACTAAAATCTTGTTCATTACATAGTCGAGTCCAGTTCACTACTGCATAACAAACATAAACTTAAGAGTACTGAGAATTTTTCAAAGCCACCATTAATACTTACCAAGAGTCTGGATAGATGTGAACAGAAGCAAAATCAACCCCAAGAACTTGATGATTCCTGATAAAGTCTGTTCCAATTTGTTGAGCATAGGTATTTGGGTTAAACTGAAACATGTTAGGTGTAGAAGGACCGTAGAAACCCTCCAATCCAATCTCCACCAAATGTTTTGGGTCAACACTTTTCACATATACTGCCATTTCTTCTATCCATTCCTAAAAAAAAAATATTGGCACTTGAAAATGTTCAGAAATATTAGTAAATGCCAAGCCAAGCAACTTAGAAGAAAATTAAAGTTTCAGACTTTGTTCGATGTATGTCTTATATTTTCTTTCACTCTAATGAGAAACCGAACCTGCAACTTATTTCCGGAGCGATCTGATTCACACCGCGGCTCATTCATCAGTTCCCAAGCAAAAATAGTAGGATCATCCTTGTAGGTTATGTTTGTGACAGTATTGACTCTGTTTAGCACCGTCTATAGGAGCCAAAAAGCATTAAATTTCAAAACATGGAGTTACTATTACAAGAGGGTTAGATTAAATTCAAGGAACTTACCTTAACATGGGCTTTGTAGTAGCTTCTGAGAGTTGGATGTGAGAAAAAATCATCATCAGAAGTCAAATTGAGGCCAGCGGATTTACCCCATTTGACATATTGAGATTTGCCACCATATGCTTCCCAGTTATTAACCAAGGATAATATGAGCCTTATCTTGTACTTCTTTGCTTCACTTATAACAAAATCCAAGGCCTGAAACCCCAAAATGTTGATTTTATAACATAAAGATTCAAGTTTTACGTGGTCACTTAAGGCTAAATTTGATTTGTTTATTGCTATTTCAGATATTCCAGTCGTGTCTTGTATGATTCATCATACCAAACATGCCTTTTATGTGTTAATTATGCAGAGTGCTAATGCTAAATTAGAATTGTAAATCAGAAATGCACCTTGAAAACTTCTTCATCATAAACAGAAGGGGTTTTCTGAAGAGCCCGCCACTGGCCATCATTGAAAGCCCAAGTGCGGCATACCTTAAGTCCCACTGCAGATGCCTGTTGAAACACCTCAGTAACCTTTCCTCTTGTCGATTGATCCACAGCAAACACCATTAACCAATAAGTGTTGAATCCATTAAAGTAGAAAGGCTGCCCATTGACTATAAATTGGTTCCCCTTTTTCTGCACTAGACTCCACGCTTCGTCTTCCATTTCATCAAGATGAAAAATCCTGCACGGATACTACTGATTATAAAATTACTCAAAACAAAATATGACTGCGGGAAGGAAGAAATTTCTTAACAGACACCTATAGTTCATCTCAGGTGATGCAAAATCACCGTCTGTACTATCCACTGATACAGAATTCTCATAAGATTCTATGCGATCCATAAACATTATAAGAAAAACTGCCAAATAAATGGCTAAAAATCTGTCTTTTAACTCTAGTTTCTCCATGTTTTCAACTCAACACCGTATTGAATTTGTTATGAGCAGCCAATATATATGCAAGTATGTCCATGTCCATCTTCTGCAATGCAGTGCAGGGAAACATGTACCAGAGAGAAGTAATGAGGAGGAAATCATCTGTCTGCCTTCAAAGCAAAGATCCACTCCTCTCTTTCAGATACGGATAGAAATGAAAAGTGGGTCAGAGACTCAGAATTGATCTTTGCTTCCTCTTACCTTCTTTATATTTTTTCGAAATTTTTGCAAGAATTAAGAGGGAAATTTGACAAGAATTGGCATAAATGTCATATAAAAGTGAACATCAATCAACAGACTTACATATATTAGACCCATTGAAGAAAACTTATACTGATAAATCTAATTGGTTCTGTACATTGAAATACAATATTGTGCAGATTTTAGGTAGGATGTCTTAATCAATCAATCACCTTCCATGAAATTGAAGGCACACACTAACTAGCCGTGCTTTAGGTCCCGGCTCAATGACCGGGACCTTGGACAGGGGGGCAAGGTCCGGTCATTGAGCCGGGACCTTTGGCTTTACCCCACACTAAAGACATGTTAAAAAATTGGGGCGACACATGATTCGACAGTATAAAAAAAATAAAAACGCAATACCAAATTATTATCTGCCACGTCACCGTGTCAGTTCATCCCTGTCCCTGTCCATGAGCAGGAGCATTATTCATTTGATATTACCTAAAACTTAAGCGCCAAACAAACATAAACATTGCTCCTTAGCTTCAAAGTGTGATGCGTGAATGTGTAGAGAGAGACAGAGAGCACTGCATATTTACATAAGGTACAAAATAAATTGAAACCATAATCAGGAAAAATAAAAATAAAAACTCATAAATCAGGGTTTAGTGCTCTTATGTGTCCGATGGTATCAAATTACAAGATAAAAATCAAGAAGTTAATAATCTGCTCTATTAGAAATTTGAACTAGATTGAGTGAATTTACATAACTTTTTGCATTCAACAATTAATAAGGATTAAGCTTTGTGTACCTCAACACATGACCCAACAAGAAGTACAATATTTTCTTCCATAATGAGATGCCCGTACATTTTTGAGGGGTGGGTTCCTCATTTCTGGGTAATTCTGGTGAGGTTTGATCTGATTTTGCATAAGGGTAGCCACCGTTCATCTTAATAAAGTAGTAGTTCTGGGTGAAAATGGAGACTTGAGTTTGACGAGAAGAACCTTGTATACCATGAAAGTGCTGACAATAGCATCAGACATGATACATCACATTTTGGTACTAGACAAAAACTAACCGACTGTATTTTATCTCTCTCCTATTTTTCATTTTTTCTTTCGTTTCCAGTTGTTTTACATGAAATCAATTTTTTTTGGTGCAGAAATGAATCTGTACAAATTTAGTAGCAATTGAAATGGAACAAGTATCGACTACAACCATGTTACTTGTACCAGAAAGCTTGACATTTTTTTTTTATAAAATGTCAGAAATGAATCTGTACAAATTTAGTAGCAATTGAAATGGAACAAGCATCGACTACAACCATGTTACTTGTACCAAAAAGCTTGACATTTTTTTTATAAAACGCCACATGGCGTCCCCAATATGAGGCCGCCATGTTGCGCTTTGTCAACAAAATTGTCAAGCTTTTCGATACAAGTAGAATAATTCCATCGACTATGTGTTTGTCGAAATGCCACATTGCAGCCCTATATTGGGGGCGCCCCCAATATGGGGCCGTCATATGCCGTTTTGTCTACAAAATTGTCTAATTTTTTGGTACAAGTAAAATAATTTCATCGACTGTGTTTGTGGCATAGTTAGATTACTTCAAACTTCAACTACGAATCATAATGCATTGTTTTTCTTTCCAAACCATGCTCACAAATATAAATTAGTTATTATAAAATAAATTTATAATGAAATCATATTAAAGAGGGGTAATAGATCTATGAGATATGTGGATAATAAGTGAGTAGTAGTTATAAATTTAGGAGAAAATTTTATTCATAGTACCTTTTTTTTTTCGTTATTTCTATATACTTCAATGTTGTCCAGTCAAACAACTATACTTAATTTGATTCCAATCAATTACTGTACTTCAATTTGATTTTGATTAAGGTGTTTGTGTCCAATTTTATTAATAATTAATCGACGATGTTACTAACAATAAATGATGATTATCACACGTAACTTTTAGTTGCAGATATGAATGAGTACAAGAAATAAATAACATGCATCATTTATTGACCGTTATATTTAAGTGATAGAATTAGATACGCTTGTCCGATTGAAATCAAATTAAAGTATAGTCACTCAATTCAATAAAATTGAAGTACAAATATCTGGTTGAACAATAGCGAGAGTACAGTCACGTGAACGAAATTTATCCAAATATATAGTTAAAATTAATGTTTTACTTCAAATTATAAGGAAATTATAATTTTTGCCAAACATGTTCTAAGTCATTATCCTTTTCATACTTGTGCATGCTACTTTTGAAAAGCAAAAAATTGCTTCTCAAATTAAGAATTTATTTTTTAGTGTGTTCGAATAATTTTCTAATATTTTTTCTAGTTAAAAGAGTTTTTAAGACAGACTCGTTCGCATCATTGGAGTGGATATTGCTTTCGGGTTGTAAGCATATAGAGACCAGTCTAGCACATTGGACTGAAATTGTAGTTGAGGGGATTGTCAAGTTTTGGGCTTTGGTATAGACCACAAGTTCTTAAAAACAAAACTTTTCTTCCTTGAATGGCCCAGCCCAGTTATGTAGATTTTGTACGCATAATCGACAAAATATAAACTAATATTCCATTTTTTTTCTTTCAAAACATTAAACACGTGCATAGAAATATGACAATTGATCAATTGATGTACCCCATTAGGTAATTAAAAAAATTAAATGTAATTGATTTAAAAAATATTCCATCCACATAATTCAGATATTCAATCCAAAAATTTCGTCCAAAATCACACTTTACTTCTTCGGGAATATTTTGCGCCACTACGCACCACCACCTGAGATCACTCAATAAATCACACATACATCAGTATTTTAAGTTATTAAAAAATCCTAGTTGACACATATTTATTTTTAAAAAGTAACTAAATTATTAATTAAAGTTGACAATAAATAAATTAATTGTGTTTAACAGTAAAAATAATAATAAATAAATTTATTTATTTAAGCTTGGCCAGATATAGATCATTTTCAGTAACAACGCCACGAAATGAGATTGACATTATTCACATCAGGGCGTGTTATATCCTATGCCGACCTTCACGACAATAACGATGGGGACCGATATAAATATTACTCAATAATAAATAATAATCAAAGTTTGATGAAACGTGGCATTCATCCAATTATCCTAGGCAAAGGCCCATTAGGCCCACCTATTCACGACCCAACTAAGAGTTTTAATGAATATTTTTAGGAAAATATGTGATTGTTTTCGGAGAACGTATATAATATTTTATTATGTGAATGTATGATTGAAAATAATTATGTAGGAAATCATAAAATAAATTAATGAGAATCAAACGTGCTCTTAATAAAAAAAAATACTTAATTCGAAAATAAAATTTTTAATTTTAATCTAAATTAAAATCACTCATTTATTTTAAAAATATTTCATATATTTCACAACTTTTAATCACGTATTTAATCAAATTTTATTATAAATTTAATTTTAATAGGTACCAAACTGATATTTAACCTTTCTCGCCCAATTTGATCAAACTGTTCCTGCCCCCAACACAAAAGAACAGAATCTCTCAAAGAAAATGATAAAGACCGAGGAGATGTTTTTCATATGCCTTAGGAGAATTTGCATACTTGGTCCTCAATATATTGTCTTAATAACAAATTGATCCTGCACTTTTAAAAAGAAGAAAGTTGATTCTCAAGTTTTCAAACTTGAATTTCTGTTAATCATGGTCTTATATGTTTAACTTTATAAAATTAAATATACTTTTCGAATTGTACCAATTCTGAAATGAAGCATGCTTGCTTGAATGTTTAAGGAAAAATTAGACGGCCTATATATATATATATAGTTATCAAAAATCGTCACATTTTGATTCTGGAGCTTAACGATTGATGATGATCACGAACAAAATCTTCAATACCTAAATAATGAATTGTGGTCATGTATTTATACGGTAGGTGGTACATTCCTAGCAGGGTTAAATTATCAGATATCTTATACTTTTTGAAGTCTCAGGATGTGCTAAAGTTCTATTAGGATATGACAAAAAAAGTTTTAATGGGATTCAACTTTATCGGACTTGGCTAAATTTGAAGATGGAAGTAGAGTTCTACTAAAGTATGTCTTTTGAGGTAGAGAAAGAGATCAATGTAAAAATTCGAGATGAGGACACCTTGGAATAACTCCCTAGATGATTGAAAACAACCTCAATCATTGTTGTTTGGGGTTGATAAAAAAAATGACCATATCAGGGACCAACTTTCTCTTTCTAAAAATTGACAAGCAATTTGACAATAGATCCAAAGGTTAGGCATATAGTGAAATTATACTTTTCTTGTTTTGTTTTCCTTGAAGAAAAAGGAAAAATTCTCGGTTTGTTTATTAATTTTTGTTGGTTAAGACTTGATCTTATGGCGGTTTAGATATATTTAATATTAACTAATTACTTATAACTAATATAAAATAATAATTAATAATAATAAAAAATTTAGTCGTCGTTGAACGTAGTTGCCACGTCTTTATATTTTTCAATTCAACGTTTCTATTTTCTTTTGTTTATTATATCCAAAACCTCGTCTTTTTTTTTTTTTAACCTCTTCAACTCTGAAAAATTTCCGATAAAAATTGATCATAATTTTTATTACCTGGGTGCTGTGAGATTTTCGACCTGGATATTGTATTACGGTGAGTTTTGTGTTATATTGATGTAAAATTAAAGTTTGGCAACTTGATCTTGTGAAAGAGGGGATTTGGATTTTGAATTCAGACCTGGGTCGGGTCATTTTCTTTCGATCTTTATTGATTGAAGGAAAGTGTGAGAGTGAAGCAAGATGAGGGAAAAGCTTGGATTATTGGTGTGCTTATGGTTTCTTCTATATGGATCTTGTTTGGGAAGATTCGTTGTTGAGAAGAACAGCTTGAAGGTGACGTCACCTGCCTCACTGAAAGATGTGCATGAATGTGCGATTGGGAATTTTGGGGTTCCACAGTATGGAGGGACCATGGTTGGTACAGTTCTCTACCCAAAAGCCAATCAAAAGGCGTGCAAGAGTTTCGAAGATGTGGATATTTCCTTCAAGACTAAGCCTGGAGGCATGCCCATATTTGTTCTTGCTGATCGAGGGGGTAAAGTTTTTCGATTTTATTGGGAATATTCAATTTAATTCTAATTTTCATGTTTGTAGAAGAAGAAATTGGCAGTGTTTATTATGCAGTATGATCCCTGTTTAACTTGATTGTTGATTGCATATTTACATGTGCGTTTACTTGGTTGGGAAGACTGAAAATCTTGTACTTGTCTAATTATTTGAGCTTTTGGTGTTTTTATTTATCTTCACCAATTATCATCGCTTTGAACATATTTGAACAAGAACACAGTAATTTGGATTTGATCAAGCTAATTAACTTTTCTACTTTGATCTTGAAGAGGAAACGCCAATTTTGGTTTTATTACAGAATTGTCAAAGGGTCAAATCACAGCTTAATTGTTGACCCTTCTTACCTGGTACTAGAAAGAAAATTTTGAAGTTGATTGTCCTTTGTTTTTCTATAGCTTAATCTTGTTAATTACTTCAGGTAAATCAATTTTATTCTTTACTTGTATTGCTTGATGTCTTGATCAATATTGGTATTGACGTTACCATAGTGCGGGCTTTTCATTCGGTGTCATCCGAATCACACGCATACATGTACAACTGTAAACAATCTCTTCATATGTGTTTCTTGCTTTTAGGTGTGAATTTTATAGCTACTGAAGCAAATTACTATAGTCATCTACATGTTGAAAAATGTCATCTTAACTTGCTGATTTGGCAGATTGCTACTTTACGTTGAAGGCATGGAATGCTCAGAAAGCTGGAGCAGCAGCTATTCTTGTTGCCGATGACAGGGTTGAGCCTCTTATTACCATGGATAACCCTGAGGAAGAGAATGCACAAGCAGATTATCTACAGAACATAAATATCCCATCGGCACTTATTAGCAAGGCTCTTGGGGATGACATCAAGAAAGAGTTGTCTAAAGGAGAAATGGTCAATATAAATCTTGACTGGCGAGAGGCTCTTCCACATCCTGATGAGCGGGTTGAGTACGAATTCTGGACAAATAGTAACGACGAGTGTGGTCCCAAGTGCGAAAGCCAGAAAGAGTTCGTCAAAAATTTCAAAGGAGCAGCGCAGATACTTGAGCAGAAAGGGTATACCCAGTTCACTCCGCATTATATTACTTGGTATTGTCCTGATGCTTTTATTTTGAGCAAACAGTGCAAGTCACAGTGTATAAACCATGGGAGATATTGTGTGCCGGATCCTGAGCAGGATTTCAGCAAGGGATATGATGGGAAAGATGTTGTTGTGCAAAATCTACGCCAAGCTTGCTTTTTTAAGATGGCCAATGAAAGTGGAAAACCATGGCTTTGGTGGGATTATGTGACAGATTTTGCAATCCGCTGTCCAATGAAAGAGAAGAAGTACAGTAAAGATTGTGCAGATCAAGTAATCCGTTCACTTGGTATGTTACAGTTCCATTCTATCAATGTTTTAATAATAATAAAAAAAATTAAATTAAA
>CAIGRQ010273274.1:0-13911 GCA_903798375.1 Fraxinus sp. D2006-0159 | reverse complement strand
CCCCCCACCCCTTCAACTTTGGAACCCTCTACTTCGACGAGCTGGTTTCGCCCCTAATCTCGCCCCCACTCAAAATTATCTCTAGGTCCGCTCCTGATTGTAACGTTACATGTAGAGAACCAATAATACAAATTTTTATTTTTTTATTTTTTTCGAATCTTCGAATTTAGAAACCATAATTCACAAATTTCAATAATTCGTAAAGAAAGCTTTCCGCTTCCTTAAATATCTCATGATGGTCGATTCACAAATCAGACCTTTATATATTTTGTATCTCAACTATTCATAACCCAAATATTAATAACTATTAAAATTAAATTTTTAGAATATTTTAATTAAAATTGATAAAATAATTAATTGAAAAGTTGTGAAATTCATGAAATATATAGTTAAAATTAATGGTTTAATTTAAATTAAAATCCTGATTTTAACTTTTATCAGGGATTAAATAACTAGCGATTTAAAAGAAAAAAGGAAAAATGAAAGACAGCAGGAGAATTTACAAAGAACAGCTGTCCGTGCCATAGTAGGTAGTGAAAAAACTCATTCGTGGTCGTGGCAAACAGTCGTAACCTGGAGTACACATGTTCGCTTGCAAGAATGACAAACAGCATGTAGTTTTGCAAGTAACAATGCAAGTGCGTGTTTGTAAAATAAGGTTGTCTCTATCTACCACCGCTCCACTGTTACTTTCTACTCAGAATTCTCGTTGTCATTCTTCTAAAAACTTGTTGGTATTCTGTAAATCTGAGTTCACTTCATATAAAATTTGTGGGTCTTTGCTCTAGCTGAAATTGTAGCACAAAACACAGGAAAGAGCTTAAAATGAAGGTTTGTTTCTCGTTTCTGTCATTTTGATGGCTGCATGTTTTGAGTTTGTCAATAATTGGTTCCTTGAGAGATGAAAACGAAATCTTGAAATTATTGGCATATATTATGGGTATTCTGATTATTACTTCTTTCTCCTGATCAAATATTTTAGGATTTTTTTGTTGATATCCTTAACTTGTTTCCGATTTCTTTGTTTATGATGTCAAAATAAGTTAAATCATGAACTAGTGCAACGTTTTTTTTTTTTTTTGGTGTGTGTGTGTGGAGCTCTAATGTAGACAGATTTCACATTAGAGTAGGAATTATCCCAATAATCAAAAGAAAACCATAAATATTGTTAGAAGTTGGAGCAGGAAATGTGGTGTCATTTGAAGAAATCTGCATAGATTATGTGTATGCATATGAGATTCGCCTTTTATGTTTTATTATTTTGTAGCAAGAATGTGGTGTCGTTTGAATGAGATTTCAATTGATGATATGACTTGCTAAACATTAATCGAATTCCGTTATTTGGACCTATGTTGTTCCTGTTAATATCCATGCAAGAGATCAACTGCTCATTCTTCTGGTCATGAGGAGAAGATGGTAACAAGGAAGCAAAAGGCAGAGGGAAAGGCACCTGAATCTGACCAGTCGCCAAAGAAGGCCAAAACAGAGGGCGAGAATGACCAGACAAATGGGAAATCGACTGATGCTATTAAAGCAGAATTTGAAAATTTTTGTAAGGAAACAAGTAAGCATCTTTCGATCCAGCAGATGCGCAAAATTTTGGAAGCCAATGACCAGGATTCATCTGGCTCGGATGATGCTGTTGTCCTCAGATGGTATGCAGGATTAAAATTTTGCAACAAAGAATAAATTCTTGATATTAAGGGTTTTTTTTTTTGTTGTAATTTTTCTTGTCTCTCTCATTTTCAGCCAAGATATATTGTTTTATGGGCCAATAGACAAATGTATGATCTGTGGTGGAACTTTGGAGTTGTCTGATATGACCTACTGGTGTCAAGGGTCATATAGTGAATGGTCTACTTGCACCTTCAACACTAGGGATCCAACAAGAAAAGACGAGCCCGTGAAATTGCCGGAGTCTGTCCAAGAATCTGATATATATGATGTAATTTGTCTGTTTTGGTCGATCTGTTTTAATATGCAAATCCCCGCAATTGTGCTTTAATGTCGTTTTCATGGTGATGTAGTTGCTGAAGAAGCACCAAGATCCTAAACCACGCTATAAGGAAGTTGCTTCGACTCCTGCTGAAAAACCTTTTAAGGGAATGATTATTTCTCTTTCAGGCCGCCTAAGTCGAACACATGTATTCTTTTAGTTCTGGTTTTCAGTATTCTGGTATTACAAATTATTTTTGTGTAGGATTTTTTTCATCACTAATTTAGCAATGTGCTACACAGCAATTTTGGAAGTCGAAGATTGAGAAGTATGGTGGGAAAGTCAGCAACTCTGTTATTGGTAAACGATGCTTGTAAAGGCCGCAAATTTCCATTTTTTCATGTTCATCATGGCTAAGATGGAGATGTGTACTGTGCAGGGGCAACTTGCCTAGTGGTGTCTCCGGCAGAGAGGGAGCGTGGAGGGTCATCGAAATTGGCTGAAGCATTGTAAGTACTATGTCATCACTTAAGCAGACGCATTACTTGGCATGTGATGCAAGTATTTTCAGACGTCCAAAGCTGGTTATTACTACGTTTTGCAATTGGAAAAATTAAATTATATGACTTACTGAAAGGATTGAGGAAAATGAACCAAGTGAATATATTGATTGGAATATTAATTCTCTTCCAGTTACCTGGTTGACACAATACCACCAACTAATAGGTCTTTCGTGCTGAATCTATGGATTTTTTTAATATTATATTGTGTGCTGTTTAACATGATTCTTTGATTCAGTATAGGGGTGGTTTTTGAGTGTTTTTAATGGGGCAATTGTTCAGGGAGAGGGGTATACCAGTCGTAAGGGAAGCTTGGTTAATGGACAGCATTGAGAAAAATAAGGCTCAACCTTTAGAGGCTTATGATATAGCTAGTGATATTGCTGCTGCTGGGAGAGGCATTCCTTTGGATAAGATGGATGAGAGTGAAGAGGCACTCGATACTATTACTGCTGAGGTATATTTCCACCACCAAGAGTAGGTGTTGCACCAAAGCGAGTTAGTAGATATTTTGGTTTTGATATAGGTTTTTTTATTCAGCTTAAGGTGTACGGAAAGAGGGGTGTTCACAAGGATTCGAGGTTGCAGGATGAAGGTGGACAGATCCTTGATGAGGATGGAATTCTATACAATTGTGCTTTCTCTGTTTCTGACACAGGGCGACAAGTGAACGAGTATGGATTGGTTTTCTTCTTCCATTTTTCATGTTATGTTTATGCACCAACTTACACTGTTTAGTGATGCAGTTTTTGCATCATGCAACTGATAACAGTACCTGAGAAACCCTTGAACATGTATTATAAGAGGGGAAAGATTGGTGATGATGCCAGGGTGGAGGAAAGGCTGGAAGAGTGGGACAATATCAATAATGCATTGAAAGAGTTCACTAAACAATTTCAAGAGTTGACTGGAAACGAGTTTGAACCATGGGAGAGGGAGAAGAAAATCCAGAAAAAGCCACAGAAATTTTTCCCTATTGACATGGTGCTTTCTCCTGCAAGTATAAACATCATATCGCTTCCTTTTATACATACATGAATTATAAAATTATTGAATTCTCACAGGCCGATGGTCTAGAAGTTAGACATGGGGGTCTTGGCCTTAGGCAACTAGGAATTGCAGTGACTCATTGCAAACTCGAGCCAAAGGTGGGAAATTTTATGAAGGTCCTCTGTGGTCAGGAGATTTACAGGTGGAACCATCTAGACTATATTTTGTCAATCTTTTCTCAATTATCATGCACGACGACAAGTAACATTGCTTTGTTGCAGATATGCTTTAATGGAGATGGCACTAGATGCTCCTGATCTCCCTGTGGGTATGCTCACTGACGTGCACTTGAAAAGATGTAAGTAGTTTCTAAGTGCGTTCTCAATTCTTGGTTACTCCAATTTTATGGATTTCACTCTTGACCAATATCAAATGCTACAGGTGAAGATGTTCTTCTGGAATTTGTAGAGAGGCTGAAGTCACAAAAGGAAACCGGGGAAAAAGCAGATGCTCTGTGGTCTGATTTCAGTCAAAGATGGTTTACGCTGATGCCTTCTACCAGACCTTATTTTTTCCATGATTTTAGTGATATTGCTGATCACGTGAGTGCACATTTCTGAATAAATAAACTTGGTATTTATACTGTCCTTTAGACACTAACGAAAAGCAAAATTATGCAGGCTGCAGCTGCATTTGAGACTGTCAGAGATATCACTGTGGCCTCACATCTTATAGGAGACATGTCTGGTTCCACTATTGATGATCCTCTATTTGACCGATACAAGAACTTGGGTTGCTCTATGTCTCCATTGGAGAAAGATGCTGATGATTACAAGATGATAGCAAATTATCTGGAGAAAACTTATGAACCTGTCAAAGTCGGAGAAATCGTAGGAACAACGACAATGTTCTTGTTTGATTTCTTCTCCTTTTTGAAGATTATGAATAAATGATATTTGATGGCCTCTAGTAGTTAGTGTTATAACTGCTGNGTGTCAACATATCATTTCAATCATCGGCCAAGGCCTATGAAATATTATCCAACTAAAATACCGATTTAACATCGTAGCCCGGATTTTGATTTATTGGGTATCAAAAAATCCAACACTTCTCCTTTTTGAAGATTATGAATAAATGATATTTGATGGCCCCTAGTAGTTAGTGTTATAACTGCTGTTGTAATGCTTTTCAGAGTTATGGAGTATCACTTGACAATGTATTTGCTGTTGAATCGAGTGCTTGCCCCTCCCTGGATGAAATCAAGAAACTACCAAACAAAGTGTTGCTGTGGTGTGGTATGACACAAAAATCCTTTTGTCAATTTTTCCTTCTACTTTTGGCACGATTTTTCTGACTTCTGTATGGTTGTAATATGGTTTGAACATAACACATCAGGTACCCGGAGTTCAAATCTGTTGCGGCATCTGCAGAAAGGATTCTTGCCAGCAGTATGTGCTCTTCCGGTCCCGGGGTACATGGTAAGGAAATAAGTTTTATGTTCCTTTTCCCAATAATTCTTGGGGGATTTTAATTTTTTATCCATTTTCGCCTGTTCTCCTAATTTTCATTCTTTGTGGCTTTTAATTTTTTATGCATGGATTTCCCTTTACTCGTTTATCAGTTTGGAAAGGCCATAGTGTGCTCCGATGCTGCAGCAGAAGCAGCCAGGTATGGCTTCACAGCAGTGGACAGGCCCGAAGGCTTCTTGATTCTGGCTGTTGCATCCTTGGGTGAACAGATTACTGAACTCACAAGTCCACCAGAGGTACACAATTTGTTGTAAGATGCATAATTTATTTTGTCTATGTACAAACTTCTTTTTATGCATGAGTTACATTTGGTTGGGTAGGATACGAAGTCTTTAGAAGAGGAGAAACTTGGGGTGAAAGGATTCGGTCGGAAGAAAACAGATGAAGCAGAGCACTTTGTTTGGAAGGATGACATAAAAGTACCTTGTGGAAAGCTAATCCCGTCACAGCACAAGGACAGTCCTCTAGAATATAATGAGTATGCCGTCTATGATCCCAAACAGGTTCAAATGGATACGCAAATTTCAATATGATGAAATGAAACCAATGTGGCTTTTCTTCAGAACTCAATCAAAGCAATTTCCTTGGCCTTTTTTTTCCTTTACAGGTAAGCGTAAGGTTTCTGGTGTCAGTGAAGTTTGAGGAGAAGAATGTGGAGTACGATGAAGAAGACTGAGAAGTGAAGGGGAACAATTGGAGAAGGAAAGCCTATTTTGGGGTGCAAGGCACTAAGGCAGAGAAGGGTTGTATTTATGTTTGGGATCCACTGCTAACATTGGAATATGGAGTTGGATTTTGACCGTGGTTTAATACAAGTTCCGATATGAATTTCGATGATGGCTTGTTTTGCTTTTTGCAGTCATTCTCAGATGTTCCATGACAATCGAAATCGTATGTAGGATGATCTTAGTTGTAACAAGTGTATAATCTTCTGTTCTAATGTTCTGCATAGGGTAAATATAGCCTAATGTAGCAGCCAGTTCAATAGGCCTTAGAGAAAATGCGAAGACGAAAGCTTTCATTCAGCTCCAGCATAAAGAGCTTAGAAGGTAGATCATCAAATGCAGATTATTATTAGTAGAAGGTCTAATGAAAATGTGCAAATTTAGGATCAGAACGTTTCCAGAAGGATCACAATTGATGTGTGTTCCTAATTCTTTAGTAAGGAGTTAGTTCAGTGGCATAACAAACTAGAAGCAAGGCGAATGGCATATGAATGACATAATTTTGTTGGTGTCCAGGAATTTTGCTGCAAAGTTTTAATGGTATTGTTTTATATTTATCTCATCGCCGTTCTAGATGGTACGCACACGACCTACAAAAAGGTTACATCAGTCTCCATTCATCTTTCAGAAATCCAGAGCGAAGACCCAAATGAACGTCAAAGTATCATCAAGTCAGGCAGGTTCCCATATTAAACTTTGGCCTCTAAGTAAGCAATTGACAACATAAAGACGGTGTATAGTCCAGATCTCCTGCTGCATTAGTAAGAGTACTAGAAAGTAGGACGGATTTCCTGGTGCATTAGTAAGCATAAAAGTAGGAGAATGCACAATGCCATGTCTTCATGAGAATAATCAATAACAATGATACCACAAACACTATAGATATCCACGATCTTTTCGTTGCTGAACAATCATTTATAGGTGCTATAATGATGAAAGCAAACAGTGTGAGAGAGGGTAAAGGAACTTTGAAGCTGTAGAATAGAAGTGTCAGCATGATTAGGAAATATCAGTTCTACAATTGCACATCAGACATAGGAATCATGTAAAAGAGATCTTTACAATCATGAAGTTGCATTTACCGAGTTTCAAATTATGGTTAGCACACTGTAAAGTGAAAAACAGAAAAGTAAAGAACCTATTCCTTTACACATACACATGAAGATCAACACCGCTTACTTGTGTTAAACCTGTATTTACAAGACTGTAATTGAATCAGGTGTGACAACGAAACATGGATGGACCTAAAGGTAAAATAAGCAAAGTTACTACTGAAAACTGTAATTGCAATACGGTCTCTCATCCAACTATTTGATAGTCCTTTATTTCGTGTGCTAAACAAGTGAACTTTCCCAGATCAAGTTCATGTCCTTGTACAGCCAATTGTATCCTTCATTCCTTGTGGTAAACAAGAGAACTTTCCCAGATCAAGTTCATGTCCTTGTACAGCCGATTGTATCTTCCAACTAATATAAGAAGGATTGTAAGCTGTCGCATAATGCGGAGATACCACTTATACGGTAGATGCAAAGCAATAGTTATATAGCGCAATATGAAGTCTTATTAGCACATTCTCAACTGAAACATGGAATTATATACATGTTCCTTTCCCACAAAAGAATCAATGCACCATACAAGGTCGATCAGACTAGAAATGTTCCATACATGAATGTCTAAAATATGTAAAACAGATAAAAAAAATAAAACAGCCAATAGCTGACACTACTCAGTCTTCCTTTTTCAGCATGATAAACAAATGAATTTGCCGACGTTCATCCTTTCCCTTTCAGCGGGATTACCAAATGCATTCTCCATATTAAGCTCATGTTCATTTATGCCAAATTTCTTTATCTTCAGAACTTTTACTAACAATTTCTACATAAAGGAAATTTAAGTCTAAGAGACCTCTTGCATGCCATGAATTACGTGGTAGGGGTCTAGGCCAACCTCCCGCCTAGCACAAGGGGATTCATTTTTTGCAGGTAATATACGTCATGGAAATATTCATACATGCATTTATGTGCGTTTCAGGTAGGTGGGAAACATGATCCTTCATATGATTAATCTCAAAATTGAATATGAAGAAATATGTGCTAAGAAATTCCAATTCACAAAACAAAAGTTACAATACACTTCGATAACAATTTCACTTGCATCAAGACTATCTTGGATAGTACAGGGCTGGACAGCAAAATAATTTTCGTTAAACAACCACCTTTCTTCCGTGGGACACTACCGGGATGAGCAGCCAAGCAAGAAACAAAACAAAGTTGTATATAACACTAGCTAACAGTGGTAAATGTCAGTTATACATAACAACATGAGGAAACTGAAACTTGTCCGAGATGAAGGGTATCACCTGTGGCCTCTTCACCAAATCGTGATAAAAATCATATTCTGCATCATAATCATGTAGAGAAAGCTCAGCTTTTTGATTGGTATGGTAATGGTGCTTTGCCAATGCCGCCTTCCCAAATCCAAAAACACTAACTTTCTCACAAACCCCCAATGCAAGCATAATAGCCTGCATACCAGAGGAGTAATGGAAATTAGCTCCTTCATGAGCCACCCCCCATTCCACAACATCCTTCCCTGTCTTCTCTACAAACCGTTTTAAAGAATAGTACTTCACAATCCTAGCACATAATACATCAAACCGTGGATCAGTAATGACCAATGGTGGCTTGTGTGAAGAATTACACACCAAATAATCGAAGAAATGCACAGGTTGACATATATACATGATAATAGGCACATTTGTCCCATATGGATGGCAAAAGCAACCTTCCCTTCGTGCACACAAGTGTAATATATTACTATTCACAAAAGAAATACTAGTTTTCGAGCCCACATTTCGATCAAATATCTTTCCTGTCCTTGCATTGTTCAATCGAATTACAACCTCGTGACTATCAATCAATTCACCATATTCACTCTGCAACAAAATTCCACTATTCCCTACCACAGCACAACTCTTGTATTTCGTTCCCAGCACCTTATTTCCATTGTATTTATCAAGCGGAACCTTAACTCCATTCACTAAATCCAACAATGCATCTGACTGAAACCTTCTATTTCTGGACCAATCACTCAAATACCTCCTAAAAGTCAACCATAGACGATAAAACTCTGGCGACCGGAGCTGCACCGAAATGCCTCTAGCTGATTTCATTCTCACATCAATATTATACTTCTTAGATGACAAAAAGGATCTCTGGCGACCACGCCTTCGAAAATTCCCCTCTAATAACTCCTCAATCTCTTGCTTCAACTGTGATTCACCAATATCAATGGAAGCATATTTCAAAAGGGTCACGTTAAACACTGGCTTTTCCGGCTTTTTAATAAGTGGGGTGTCGTATTTCAGCTGGATAGACCCATAGTGGAGCATAACCCGGACGGTGACAGTAGTTGCCACCATTATCAGTAGCAGGATGCTGTACAGTGGGCGCAGAGCGCGCTTCATTGAAGAGTACATAAATGGGTTATCAAAATCACAAAGATCTGAACTTTCCTTAAAACTATTTGCTAAAGGATGTAGCAAATTATGTGCAAGAATTTGGACGAAATAAGCAGAGATCTAATCTGATTCATGTTCAACGAGAAACTAATTCGAATACATATAAGCATTTCAAATTAATGAGATTTATTTCAAGAATCTGACCTGTAACAACGTGGGATCTGCTACAAATATATAAATTCTTTGTAGAAACAAAATGGGTTTTAAATAAACTACAGAGGGATCTGAGCTAAAAGGGATGACTGGATGAGAGAGAGGGGGAGAGTGGAGTGTGGGATTTGGGATTGACCTAAAGAGAAAGTAATGAACTTGGAGATTAAAACCTAAAATCTAGATAAATCTTGGATCAACGATTAATTATAGATGGTAAAAAATGTTTAATTTAAGTAGGGAATTTTTGGGGAAGGTTGCATTTATAAAGTTTGTGTTTAAACTCTGTTGGAAATCGGCTGCCATTGAAATGGATATCGATGGCTGGTTGGATCTGCATGTCTTTATTGGAAGGGGAAATATCAACATACTATCCAGTCTATACTTGGTACTGTGTGACCAATTTTTCTTTAGAAGATACCCATCTTTTAAAAATTGGTACGACGACCCTAAAAATTAAGGTTATTTATGGACTTTTTTTTTTTTTTTGATAATCGTAGATGTCCGAGCCAATTTGCGCGGACCTCTACTAAATCTCAATGGACCCTGAAATTTATAGCTGGTACTCACCTCAGTGACCATGATAAAACTCAAACTGGTGAACATCATTTTTTTTTAATTGGGTTATGATGGAGAATGTGTAGTTAAAAAAATAAGATTTTCTTTTGAATTTACGTGTAATAATATTTTATTAAAGAATGTGCGGTTGAAATGAGATCTAATCATTATTCAAGAATTGAGACTCAAACAAGGGCTATTTGTTTTTCATACAAGGTAGTGAAGTATAAAAATTATGGGTCGAAATTGAACTACTAGTAAAAAAATAAATTTTTAAGTGAGTCGATAATACTAATTGTAATTCATCGGGTTTACATGTGAACAAGTGATGCTAAGATTGTCTTGGCGTACGCATTTTTTATAGCGTGACATTTTACCAGCATCGGAATAATCTAATATTTGGGTTCATTTTATGTGAAACTGATCTCAAAATACTATTTTAAAATAGGAAAAATCAGAAAATTGAAAGAAAAAAAAAAGTTTCAAGATGCAAATGGTGCTCTTATTGGATCAAGAATCTACCACTATTTTTTTTTTCAAGAGTTATATAATGTTTTTTATCGCATTGTCCCCCACGATTTATCTCTAGAATCACAACATTGTTGTTTAGAGGATAATTCTAGTAACAATTAAAATGGCATTTTGAGAAATATGTAGATATATTTTATCCTTGTTCATTCTAGTGTTGTGAATATGGGTTTTGATCAATTTTTAATTTTTTACTATCAAGATATAAATAAAACTAGGAATTAGCACGAATCACTAAAAAATTATAATATAAATTTCTATAAGGATTTTTGGTTGAACCGTCATCTCTATTAGCATGTCTTAATCGAGGGCTTTAGCGATGATCAGGGCATTCATCCTTGGATTAGTCTAGCCCGTTCCAACTAAAAATGAATGATACCCGATGGTTTTCATAGAGTCTGAATCCGAGAATTAAAAGAACTTAGGAATTCTTTCTATGTCACTGATACTTTTTTGGCTACATACATTATCGTATTAATGAAAAGGATTATGCCACTTTGTCAGAAGGATTTTGACATATGCAAGTAGATAATTGGGATAGGAAAGGTAACTATGGTTTAAACAATCCAATGAAAGAATGTTATGTAATTTTGTGTCAACTTTTCTGTCAATCCATTTGGCACCATAGCTTGATTGGAATGAAAAACTAAATTTGGCAAGCAGACATCAATAAATTTGTAAGAAAGTAATGATTATAAAAGTAAACCACGAGCTAACAAATATTCAATTCACGAGACATGATGACCGAAGGTTCAACTCCTAATCACTTGAAATTGGTTAAAATTTTAAAGTTATGTGTTCATTAATTGGACGTCTAGTCATACATCATCTCCTAAGTTCGAACTTTCTTTTTGTTTTCAAGAAAAATAAATGTTCTACAAAAGTGTGATGGTTGGGTTCAAATAATGAGTTGTGCTGTTCTACCAGACCTGGTAGAGATCTGGTAGAGCAGTTGTGAGGAGGGGGTGGATTTTTACATTTGGGGGGGGGGTGGTTTTATGAAGTGGGTCCTTGAGGCAAGGGCCTCTACCAGGCCTTTACCAGACCTGGTAGAGGAGAATTCTCCTAAAATAATAATTCATATTTTAATATAAAGGATGGCTTATTCCGAATTTTTTAATTGAATTTTATACAATATATATCAAAAATATACGAAATCTCAATATTTTTTTTTATTGCTACAATTTTTTTATGTGTCTATAATATTTTTTGATAATTCGACCTAGTTGAAACTTCTTAAAATATTCTTTTATAAAAGTTTAAAAGTATCGACATCTTGATGGCGACTTCTTAACTATGCTCTTGTGCATGGACCTCGATTTAAACAAGGTCAACAGATTTATATTTCGACAAAAATAAAATATACAATCACGGATCACCCAAGGAGAAATACATTTTTTATATATTAAAATATTGGAAGGTGGGGTAGACATGTAAGCCTCCCGTGGACCTAGATCTACACATAGGACTTGTATGGGTCAACGTGAGACATCCTCTTAATGAAGATATTAGTCGAGAAGAAGATAAATTAAAGCCTCGTTTAATCTACATTATTATCTCATTAAAATAAAAAAATATGATCGTTATTCATCACATCAACATTTAAATTCAAATTTTCTATCTCTTGTGTGGGTCCCAATAATGACTATATTTTACATTCTCATTCTACAATAATTTAGCTCAAATAGGGGCTAAATTGTGAAAAAAAAATATGTATCGACAAAATTGGCCTGACCAATAAATCAAATATGTTGAAAATTTAGCAGTTATTGTTCGTGCGAAACACGCAAGCATACAGAATAGTTGACAGGTAATATGTGATGAATAACGTGTATCGTCCAAAAGGAATAGAATTCAATTAAAGTGTGTTCATTTCAAATTATATTCAAAGTGTGAAAACAAAATAAATGTGACTTTATAAATATTGGAAATTAAACTACCATATATCACTCCTATATTAAAAGAGTCATTCTTAGATTTACTATTCATTCTTGTCACACGAGTTTTCACACCTGCCATCTTTCTATCTGGTTTTGCTACAGTGAATTAACCTTATTTGTTGACTATTGGGTTGATATTTTAAATATCTTCTTCTACCGTCTTTCAATTATTCTTCCTCTCAAATCTTTTCACTTCTCACCATTTCTCTCTTAATTTTCTCAGTGGCGCCGTGAAGTCCCTCTGGTAAGGTTACGTTTTTTTTTTTTGTGATATAATTTGTTGTTTTTAAGGTTTTTTTTGTAGTTGGAATTGTTGTTTTTTTCCCTTGGAATAGCATTCTGGAAGATCATCGATAGACTTAAAATTGTTGATGACTAATTATTACATGTATTATAAATTTTGCTCATCAAGATGATAGTCATTAAAATGAAGATTTAGAGCTTTTTGTTCCTTATTTGTTCTTCAGAGTGTGAGAGAAGTGGATCGAGTTCTTATCCAAATACTTACACTTTAGTGTCGGATATAACAGGATGTATTACAAACACACAACCTCCAGCCCTCAGGTCGGTCCTGCTTATATGTTGGTTAATACAGCTTCTTGGGTTTGGGGTTGCAATGTGGAAAAATATTAGGATCTGCTGCTTAGAGTTGTATATATAATTTTACATGGTAAACTCTTTGTTATCTTGCATTGCAAAGAAATTGATAAAGAACTGATTTTTAGGGGATTATAAAATGATGCCTCATATAATCCTTTTCCATTTTAATTTAAAAATGCGAACTTGGGTATGTTTGTCGTCTAGCCATCATGGGATCATGCTTGATACATCCGTTTCAGCTAGATTCATTAGTACCATTTGGATTGTAACTCAAATGTCGATATGTTTCAATCTTGTTTCTTCATTGTGTTGAACAACAATATTTTAAGTTTTCGAATTGCTCTACTCTGAACCTAGAAATTTAGGAAGTTGATTGTTAATTGTCAACTTGCTAGATATAACTTCATATTTCTATACATTGTCAATTTGACCAAGGAATCTAATCATTTTGCCATAATGGGTACAATTTACGAATTATATCTCCGCATGCCATACTCATTTTTTTGCTTGTATGTTGCAGCGATGTTGCTACCACTGAATATAAATGGTACAATTTACGAATTATATCTCCACATGCCACACTCATTTTTTTGCTTGTATGTTGCAGTGATGTTGCTACCACTGAATATAAAGAATTTATAACGACTCGGGTTTCACTTAATGGACTGTCCCGATCGTTAGATCAACGACGTACTGTCCCCATTGTACCAACATGAGTCTTTTCAACATACTTTGTCCTCACTCACACGCTCCCCAAGAAAACTTCATAGGGGGTCACCCATCATGGAATTGCTCCAAGTCAAACACGCTTAACTGTGAAGTTTCTAATGATGGACTTCCGGAAAAGAAGATGCACATTGTTGGTATAAGTAGTA
>CAIGRQ010273267.1:0-11228 GCA_903798375.1 Fraxinus sp. D2006-0159 | reverse complement strand
TCTCCAATCTATTAATTGTTTCCTCTTCATTCCGTTTTATTGGTTGCCTCTCCAATCTATTAATTGTTTCCTCTTCATTCCGTTTTATTGGTTGCCTCTCTACATGATAAAGATGTTTTGATAATTGAACAATTTGTCTCCAATCTATAAGTTGGTTCTGACCTTTATAAGAGACTACAAGCTGTCCAACCTCTCTCTGTTAACCAATGCAAGAGTTCCATAATCAATTCTAGATTTTAAAAAAAAAAAAAAAACGGTGATCATAATGTGTTGAAATTGTTGTTCAAAATCAAGAAAATAGAATGTAAAATAAAATTGGAAAATTTGAGTTTCTTGCTCATGCGTACGTATGGTAGAAGCATTTTTGCTTACTATGCGTACTCATGGGGTTGAAAACAAGCCGTTGGCTCGTTTTTCAACTTGAAACTTGGTGTCTTTTTAAATGAAAAAAATGTCTCTTTTCATCATATTTTGGCACCATTTCGTGTGGTATTAATTGAGATTTATAAATATATGCTTAATGATCAATAAAAAAAACACACATTAAAATCCACTTGAGATCAAATTCCATTCCACTCCATTCCACAAGAAATATTAAAACTTTTTTCTTTCATATTCAAAAGTTTATTTTGTGTTTATTCCTTATCAAGGCTTGTTAAATTCTGCAAACCATTTGTCAAGAATTCCTACAAATATTAAATTCAATTCGACTCAAATATTGTACAATTATAATAAAATGTCGATTATCAATTTTTGAACAACTATGTTAATTTTAAAATAAAAATGCCACGAAAAAATGTTGAAGATACCATTTGCCTCATTTGCCTAACCAAATACCGAGCCTCCTCAGAAGTCAAAACCTAGAAATTGGACCAGTAAAGGTCCACATTCCACAAAACAAGCCCATCAGCCCAATCTCACACTAAAAACCCTAATTCTGAGCTCGATCACATAAGTACCCGGGACTCGCAATTCTACCATTCCCATCAGAAAATAAGGACGGTCGCCGAGAGACGAAAATGCAGATCTTCGTGAAAACTCTAACGGGGAAAACCATAACGCTTGAGGTCGAATCCAGTGACACCATCGACAATGTCAAAGCCAAAATTCAAGACAAGGAAGGTACTTTTTTTTTTGTTCGCACGTTAATGTTGGAATTTATAGTTTAGAATTTGAATTATTTATGTTTTTTAAGGAATTCCACCGGACCAGCAGCGACTGATCTTTGCCGGAAAGCAACTGGAAGATGGCCGCACTCTCGCAGATTACAATATCCAGAAAGGTAGTATGAACTTCTTAATATAATTTTATTGTACAATGCGAGGCTCACTCTGCCTATCTAGGTAAGAATTTGTATTTGTGGTAGATTTTTGTTACCTAATTGGGTATTGAAATCTCCGCGTGTAGAGTCGACATTACATTTGGTTCTGAGGTTGCGCGGAGGGATTATCGAGCCTTCCTTGATGGCGTTGGCTAGAAAGTACAACCAGGACAAGATGATTTGTCGAAAGTAAGCTCTTTCTTTCAAGTTCCTTGGAATTGTTATTTAAATCACGATTTCACAGAAAAGTTGTATAATTTGATGTTATCGTAGTTCACTATTGTCCATCTTTTTTCACGGGATTATTCACCATTTTTATACTTGATTATTGATATGCACTAAATAGTATACTGTGTCAATATCCCAAAATAATAACTTGCTCTAGTGTAACAACTTTTTAGGAGAGTATTGTTAGGATACATCGTTTTAGGATTATTAGTAGTCATTTTTATTATCTTGTTTTTATGCTTGCTGTGGGAAATGATACCACTGGACTCTCCTTCTATGAAAATTTAAGTTTATTCATTACTACAAAATTCTAATCATAAATTTGATACTCCTTTTTTGAAGTTATTTATTATTAGATTTAGGGTGGTAGTTTGATGACTTTTATGTGTCACTGGTTTTTTTGCTTCTGGTCCCCACGAGTGGGAATGCCCTAGGTCATTTAGGAATAAAATTAGCAAAAGTTACCAGTAATTTTTGGTTATGCATCACAATGATGGTGTATTGTTCAATTTGTTCTCCAATGGACTTTGAAGTTCTTATTACGAACACCTGCAATGAAATTAGTATCATCCTGATAAAAGAATATGCATATTCATGCATGAAGGCTCAAGCAACATTGCTCTAGCTAATTCCAGTTTAATGTTAGATCGTGGTTTAAAATCCCCAGATTGCCTCATTTCTATTTAGTTAAGCCTAATATTCTTGGAACATTTACAAGCTTCATCTGAGATTTTTGGTAGTTGATATATTTTTTATAATGTTTTATACGTAAGTTGTGGAATTTAAATTTGAAAAAGCAAATACGCATTTTGTGCATGCACCCTAACCATCGAGGACTTTGATCAGGTGCCTTGATTTCCTTGTATACTTGTTTATGGTGTGAAATGTGTGTTTCAAAAGCAAAATCCCTATGATGTGAGAGAACCAGTGTAATAGATGCCTAATGCATTTGAAAGGATTTATCACTGCATTGATCCCAAATACTACTAATACGTAGTATCTTGTCTTTGGTGGCTCAATACCTTGAGCTGTTGTCCCTATACTGACCATTTTGAATCACTATATATTTTCAAAATACTAATGAGCAATTACTATCTAGCAACTTCTACATTGTTTTTTTCTCAAATCTATTCCACAGCAAGTTGAAGGTTGACATGTCCAACTTCTGTCATCGCTGCTTGTTTCAGATTTCTAGTTTTATTTAGCCCCTGTTTGGTAGCTAAAAATCAGATTTTTAGTTGATTTTGATAAAAGTTAATGAAATGTGTGGTTGAAAAGTTGTAGGTCGCATGAAATGTGTGGTTGAAAGTGAGTTTAAGAAAATGGGGGCCAAACAAGGGCTTATTCTGATATGTAATTTGAGATGTCTTATTCTTCACTAGCCTGAAAGCTTCCACAGAACTTGGATTAACTTTCTAACTTGTGATACAGGTGTTATGCACGTCTGCATCCTCGTGCTGTCAACTGCAGGAAGAAAAAGTGTGGACACAGCAACCAGGTATTGTCAATGTGATAATGCCCCTCTGTTTTCCCCAACTCTTTTAATCTGTCTAGTGAAGTCAGATCGATAAAGATTCTGTACTATGAACTTCTGTTTTTTATTTTACAGTTGAGGCCAAAGAAGAAGATCAAGTAGACGAGATATGGAGTTGCTTTTAGAAAGTTGCTTTTAGAAAGTTGCTTTTTTATTGTCAAAAGGATATCTCGTGCTGCAGCCTGTCTGCATATAAAGATTTTAAAAATTGCATCTTGGTCATTATGGACCATCTCATCTTTTTTGTTTGTTTGGAGATATCTGAATTCTTAGTTATTTGAATATTTTGAGTTATTAATGCCATTCCTGTGCTGTTCATTACAGAATGCTGTGGTTTTATGATGAATTTTCATCTGCACATACCTTAAAATGCATAGTTGGTCTCGGTGCTATTATGTCATCTACTTGAAATGCCATGATTGGACTTGGTGCTATCATGTTAAAATCTAGTGCTGAAAAAGTGAATTTATTTATGGAAAGTTACTGTGAGGATTTGCTCTGTGAGGGATCATTTACAAATATGGCTGTTTTGGATCACGTTGGCTTTTGGGTTTTGTAGCGATAGACTCATTTAGAAATGGACAAAGTACACTAGAGCATAAGAAGATTGTCACATTCATTGCCTAATTTGCACTAAATTCCCCATCGGTCGGATTCTATGTACGGATTTAGACATGATAATTAGCTTAGATTCATTGAGCTTTAAGTGTCTTATCAGATGTGTCCAAGAGTAAGGGCTATATAAAATAATATCTATGCAAGGCAAGCTTCATTCGAAAACAAAAAAAATATTTATTTACTATTTAATACTTTTATGCTGATATTCGAGCTGGTTGGCTATTTCAGCTCATCGGATAGCGATGAGTAAAAGAGAAATTTTCGTCGTTTGTGGATCATGCAGTAATTCGAGAAAAGGTAGTAATCTATAGCCTAAAAAAAGAGAAATCTATAATAAATTCAGTACAGATTCCCTCATATCGACTTAACCCAGAAGGCAACAAGACGAAAGGCCCCAAGAGGCCAAGATTTTAGCCTAAATAGGCAATAGTGACAGAACAGCAATCATACTGGAAATAGAAAAACCTCACATTCATTGGAACAATTAATTATTTTGTGAATAAATAATTTAGCGATGAACAACGTAATTTCATCGTGACGAGGATAGAAATAATAGTAGCTTCCTCTTTTAATATGAAAGGAATGGAAGGAGTTAAGAGGAGTTGATAGCTTACCTCTCTCCATAGTCACGCAAAAGTCTACCAAGCCAACCAGTATAAAAGTTGATCAAGCTAACTGCCATAAAAGTCGACGTGGTCTAATAGGGTGGCAAGGGAGTAGGCCACTGTTTCTATACCAATGCAATTGAATATATGTACTCGTTCATATGCAAATGATCTATTATGATGATATAAGTAGCGGTCGCTTCTCTAGTCAGTGTCAAAAGGTCCGGACGAGTAATATGCATGTTGGTAGCTGCTGTACTCAAATACACAGTTTTTTACTTTACATTCCATCGTCTTTTCCTACCAATTCTCACGTCGGAGGGTTCATGGAAAAGATGTCCCATCGTTTTTTTGTAGGTTGAAACAGCCGTCTATGGAAGAGGAGAGGCAGAATGAATGTTGAGAAGAGGTATTTACAATGTTCAAGGAGGGGTGAGAATAGCATTCAGAGCGGTGGCGGTGGCGCCATTCACAATTTTATCGGCAGGTCAGCCTTTATTTCTCAAGCTCTCTGCGTCAAATGGCTTTCAATTGGTGGCAGGTGAATGGCTCAAGGACACGACGTCGTTGCATCCACCAGTGCTAAGTCTAAGGAAAACAGTTAAAATAAATAATAATTTTTTGGCGTCGCCCGGACTCGAACCGGAGACCTTCAGTGTGTTAGACTGACGTGATAACCAACTACACCACGACACCGAATGCTTTTCATTCCAGATGTACATTAAAAATACAAGTAGTGTGACTTTTCCTAAAAAACATGAGCTGAATGTGATTAATACAAAGCCTCAAGTCTACTCTTTGGGTAATGCTATCAAACACAAGCGGTGTTGAAATCCAGTTTAAATGTCAACATATCATAATTCTTATTAACTGGGCCATATTTAATGGAATCCGTAATTTAATGTCATCGTTGAATTGACACAATCAAATGCCTTGTTTTTTGAAAAATCTAATTGAAAAAAGCCTTGTAATTTAATGTCAACAATCAAATGAATTGACTTATTTGAAAAATGCCTTGTTTTTTGAAAAATCTACCTCGTTCTAGTACTGCATAGTTCCACTCTACAAGAATTCCAACACAAATGCAACAAATATATGCCATGGCAGATCACACAAGAATTCTCGTTTTTTTGTTCTTGTTTGGGTGTTGTTATTTCCTAACATTTTCTTTTCAAATATAAATTATGGCACGTCAATCTCTACAAAGTATCAAGAAGTAAAAAGGAAAACGTAGTACAGGATCCACTCCAAAAATATCAGGAAAGGCTAAAAGCTTGAAACTTCAGAAGTAGCGAATGCACAATTCACTAGTGTGTATCTTGGCGCTTAACCTACAATTTTACAAGCTCTATACATCGGAAAATTTTCATATCCCACTTACGAGCTATTTCACATATCCTCTCTTCAATTTTAGCTTGTCTACTGCATAACCCAAAAAATAGCTAGGTCCAACTTCGGTGTTACTATTTTCCTACCCAAAAACCTAGTAGGCAGAAAATCGGTAAAATAAATGGAGTGAGATAAACATCTCTAATGTGTATACATTGATGTACAGAGAAGATAGAAACCAAGACATGTAGCAAAGCTCCTCGGCATCCAAAACAAACCATTAAAGGGCCCAAAACCAGCAAAACTTGCATTCAGTTCAGGAACTGAATAGGTCCTGCAAAATTGAACATTTGACATACAAGATTGGCCTTCTACTGCTCCGTCTCTTAGCCCTGTAATGTACGTTGTCAACCAAACTTAGCATTACATTTGAAGTTTATTGAAACAGATAATGGTGGAGTGTGTGCAACGGCAGTGATAGTGGATCACCTTCAGTACAATGGTACTCTCCTTGCAATGCAAAAGTTCACTAGCGTTTTGTAAATTCTCCACAAGAACTAAACAAGAAGTTGATCATAATTTGTTTTCACAACTGGAATATCTCGAAATCTAACAAATTTGACGAAGCCATCTCCACCGCATGTAAGAAACCCATGAGAAACAACTTGAATATCTGTAACAGCTGCCTGCAAATTAGAATTAGATATTTCTTTAGTTCTAGGATGCAGAGTAAATGGTGTCATCAAATAATTTTCACGACTGAGAGAAATTACTCTAACAACTCCACCAAAGCCACGGGAGCTTGGTTGAAGGAAGGTGTGCTTCTCATGCAATCTTGGCCAATGAAATACTAATTGGGCAGTCTTGGCATCCCAAAGTTTTACATCTCCGTCCTTGCTTCCCGTCAAGAAGAAACTGGTATTTGGAATTGTAGATATTCTGGTGACACTCCCTTAAGGTAAAATCATCGTGTTAGATGTTTACTATTTTCAGAGTATATGAACCATATTAATGTGAAATATCTTTTGCAGTAGTACCTGAGTGAGCCTTTGGTATATACCAAAGCATCCCATTTCTATTTTGATCCCCAGTTTTGTTCCGCATATCAACTATCGATGACCCCTTGATGTTATGTTCACCAGTGTCAAAGTGCTTGTGTCTCTTTGTCCTTCCAGTAGCTATGTACCGGAAGTCATGAAGTCCAACGTCACCGCCTTTTCCACCGGTCACAATAAGAGGAGAAATAGATCCACTTCCTATGTCATTATCAAACACAGACAAGGAGCGAGCACCACCTAAAGCATATCCGATCCAAATCAAATTCAACACATAAAAGATGAATTGAACAATGAGATTAAATAGAAAATTCAAATACAATCTGTATACATGTGATATCATATCTAAATGTTGCCATGACTCCGAAAAATCGTTCGAGAGAACACATCTGGACCACAGAATTTAGAGAGGAGAGAGAGAGATCATGGATTGATATTTTTAATTATTTAATCTCCACGAAGGTTATTTTAATTCCTTCCTTTTCTAAGGTTTAATTTCCTTCCATTCATTTTACTCAAATTCATTCCATCCAAATCACATTGTCAGACAAATGTATTTTGCTTTACACACATCTGTCCTATTTTGCCAGATATTAAGTTAAATAGTTAATAAGCCATGGATCACCAGCAGCAGCATCTCCATGAAATGTTTCACAGCTAGGATTAATGAACACATGATCCTTAAAGTGGGAAACCTCAGATGTTCTTCCAGCATTACAATAAATTAGGATCCACTGAGAAATGTGCAATTGGACCTTAAAATTAATGGCAAACCATTTACCAAAAATCTCATGGGAACAAACCTTCATGACACATTATGGAAGCTTGAGATGTGGCTGGTGGAGCAAGTGTGTCCCATACAACCACATTATTGCCATTGGAGCTATACCCAGCAGCAGCAACAATAGATCCACTTGCAGTAACATAAGTGACATCTCTGCAACCACAGATTCCAACATGTTTAGTGCAAGACATAATCAAATTGCCAACCAAAATAATTGGTTATCAAGTAAACTGATGTACTGGGAAAAATAACATAGTTGAAGCGTTCTATCCAAGCTGCAACTAACTCACACAAACAGGAGAATGCTTTCTCAAAATGGACTATATATGCATCAGCACAACCAAATCCAGGTAACCAGGACAACTGCAACCAGAATTATGTTCATTGTTACTTTTGGAGCAAAGCAAATGTGTCGAAAATTGAGATATTCCACGACGCCATCACTTCAAAAATTCAGTAAAAGTTCAGTAACGACACTGAACTAAGCATTCCTCATAATAATCTGGGATTGGTTAAATGAATACATCTTTCCCACACAGTTCAATCCATCACCGAATCTAGTGAAGATCCAATGCAATCAGATGGTTCGCCCTCGATGACCACAACAGACCATATTAATTTTGCTCCATTTCACCTCCTCTTAACATGTTCTGTTGGGATCACATCATTCTTGGGGGAAGGAGCTTCTTTATATTTTAGTACAAGGTTAAAAAGAACAGTGTCTTGAATATTTTGAAGCTAATATTTGTAACTATATTTCCAGTCAAGACAGTCTGACAAAAAAATGGAACCAACATGACCTCAGAAAACGTGGAATTAATTCATTGGTAGCTTAATCCACCAGATTGATACTTACGATGTACAATTGTTAAAGCAGGCAGCGGATTCTGTCGGACGAATATTACTCATTCCTCCAACTTCAACCTGCCATGTGCACACAGTTCCATCCAATGCAGCAGTCACGAATCTCTGTCCACAATGATCAAACCGCACAGCAGATACAGAGGCAAGAGCATAAGGTGGAGGGACATTGGCAGCAGGAAGCACTCCGTATGTAGCAGTAGCTCTGTCCTTTCCAAACTGCAGTCACAATAATTTATGTTAGCTACCATATCAAGCGAAGATCACTAACAGCAGCTCTAGAACCAGTTGGAAAGGAAAGTAACGCATTTTTATGCAATGGACAACATACATGCAGACGGATACTGACACATAAATATATGTGGTATCCTTTTAAGCATTTTCCTTTTAGATGACTGAGAGAAGCAATACAAATATCATGCTTAATGGAACTATGAGAGCTGAAGAACTACATCGGTCAATAAAATAAAGTTGCAGACCAGGACTTGTCAGGTGATCTTAAATAAAGCCCATGAACCAGTTAAGGTGTAAATCAACCAGATAAGATAACTGTTGTATAAGAAATTATAGACAAGTTTCTTGAAAACATCAATTCACTTGAGAACATAAAAATCCTATTGTTAATTAACCAGGTAAATTCTCAATTGATGTTTGCAAGATAGTGAGGTTCATCTGTTCAAAGATTTAAAAAAAAAAAAAAGGACAATTATGTTAAAGAGCAGTTTAAGGGAGAATATGAAGTAAGCTTGTGATGATTACTATAATAATCCTACAGAACAAAAGCAAAAGTCGAGGTGTGGTCAATTTTAGAGCACTTTCCTCTCCATGGGGAGAATAGGTTACCAGGAGAAGGGTTTCATATGTTAAAGAGTATAATATCATGCAAAAGAAAACCAAACCAAACCAAAACAAAAAGAAGAATAATGAAAATTATGATAACAGCTGCAACAATTATACTGATGATTTCTGTACAAGTCAAATACCTCCCACAGGTATACATGTGTATTGCTAGAACCAACCAAGAAGAAAGGCCTAGAAGGGTGAGTAGAAAATGCCGTTGTCCTGACATTGTCCAGAGTGGCAGGTGGATCCACGAAGTCCTCAAAATCTTCTTGAATCCCCCAACCAAGGCCAGATGCACCAATTCCAGCATAGCCTGGGATTCCAAATGCTCCACCACCTGTTAAATCTCTGCCTGGTCTTACCAAATCACCTGAACCAATGGTCGCTCCACCTAACCCAAGGTGTTTTCCCTTCTTGCTCCCAAGGCCAACACCAGGAGAAACACATGTAGGAACTGGAGTAGACTCAGACCCAGCCCAACCATCATGCGGCCAGTCTGCCTCTCCCCAGCTATATACAGATTTATCTCTATGTGGCAACCCATCTTCCCAATTAAAGAATATTATGCCCTATATAACGGAATACACAGTTGTTCACACAACAAAAAATGGCATTTAGATAACCAAGATGTAACAATTGAAGTTAACATGACTCAGCAATTTTCAATATTCACAAGAAAGAGTATTGGATTCCATACTAACCATACAGATAACTTGCCAAAAGGGCAGAACAAGCATTGTGCAATCTATTTTAAAATTAATTCCTCAGAACTGAGACTACGATTGCCAAGAAACATTGCCCATCTCGAAAGTTAAATGGGATGTGAAGAACTTTAGCATGACAAAACAAATAATGTTTTTCTTAATTAAGAACCAAATGTTCTTTTAACTTTCTTTTTGGATAATAATTTTTTTATAAACCAGGAGGCTAACCTAAAGTCACATGCAATTATACTTAAGGATCCGTTTGATTGCGAAGGTGGAAAATGGGTGGAAAGAAAATGAATTCCAGATAATTTAATTGTCTAGAAATTGTAATTAATTGTGTTTGATTAGTACAATTTTCCACCTGAAAAATATTGAAAGTTTGGTGTCCGTTTGACTTTATTTTTCATGGAAATTGTCCATTAAAGTGATAATTTTTTAGGCTAAATAGCACAAAACGTCCCTACCTTTGGAGTTGATTTCGGAAAACGTCTCTACTTTTCATTTCTTGGCATTTATGCCCTTACCTTTAAAGTTTTGTGCGCTGGACGTCTTTTCGTCCATTAAATACAAAAATGATTTTTTCTATCAATATACAAGGGTAAAATAGTCATCACCCTTTGAAACCCTTAATCTCCTCTCTACGTGTGAAGTGTGAACCAACGATTCAAGAAAATTCCAAAAAGCTACAAAAAACAAAGAATTTCAAAACCAAGACTGCCCGTCACGACTGCGCACCAAAAAAAGGCCAATTCCGGCTCCAGTGAGGCCACCCATGGTAGCGGACCACCTAGGCTAGGTGCGCCATCACCTGGCGCAGCTAGCCAGGTATGGGTCAGCCTCAATTCGGCCCCCCAGCAACTTGAATTTGCTCCAGAAGATCTGCCACCCTCGAACTCGCGACAGGAACAGAAGAATTGCTAATTTCAGCGTCGACCGGACGACCCATGGTGGCAGACCACCTGGGCTGGGTGCGCCATCACCTGGCGCACCTAGCCCAACCATGGGTCTTAGTCAATTGAGTCTGGAACCCGGTCAATTTGTGGCTGACGTGAAGAACCTGTGCAAAAGTTATGGTTTCTGCAATTTGGACGTTTCAAACCTGCTTCAATTGTGCAATTCGACCAAGAACAACTCAATTCACAACGGTATGGATATGGGTAATCAATCAATTGCTGCTATTAACACTTTAACACCTCGAATTGATCTTGGGAAATATGCATAGTGGAGTTTTCCTTAATTAATGTAATAATTGAAAGTATTTTTCATTTTCCTGCTACTTACGGGTGGACTAAGTTGAAGGCGGGGGATGAAGGGTTTCAAAGAGTGATGACTATTTTACCCTT
>CAIGRQ010273246.1:0-16776 GCA_903798375.1 Fraxinus sp. D2006-0159 | reverse complement strand
ACATTCCGCCACCAGCCAAACCACCCGCCGCAACACCCTACTGGCCACAAAATAGCCGAACCCCACTGGGCGAAGAGCTACCGACAGCATCACGATGCTGCTGCCTACAACGTCGCAGGGAGATGAGGGGATGGAGGAGGGGGGAGAGAGGAGAAGAGACGGAAGAGAGATAAGGAGAAATGATTAGAGTTTGGGAAATGAGATTTAAATTTGGTGGGATAGGTGGCATGGTGGGTATATAGATTAATCTAATTTAAAATATTATTATTAATATTAATTGTGAAATTAAAACCTAATTTTTGATTAAATAAAGACAAAACCTGATTTCTTAAAATGCCAAACTTAATGTCTGATTTTATGTAATTCCCACAAGTATTTATGCAATTAGTTATTGCCAACTTATAGAATTCAAACATTACATTCCGCCACCAGCCAAACCACCTGCCGCAACACCCTACTGGCCACAAAATAGCCGAACCCCACTGGGCGAAGAGCTACCGACAGCATCACGATGCTGCTGCCTACAACGTCGCAGGGAGAGGAGGGGATGGAGGAGGGGGGAGAGAGGAGAAGAGACGGAAGAGAGATAAGGAGAAATGATTAGAGTTTGAGAAATGAGGTTTAAATTTGGTGGGATAGGTGGCATGGTGGGTATATAGATTAATCTAATTTAAAATATTATTATTAATATTAATTGTGAAATTAAAACCTAATTTTTGATTAAATAAAGACAAAACCTGATTTTTTAAAATGCCAAACTTAATGTCTGATTTTATGTAATTCCCACAAGTATTTATGCAATTAGTTATTGCCAACTTATAGAATTCAAACATNTATATACCCATTTTTAATTTTTGCATATGTTAATTATTCATTTTTTGAATAATATAAGCAATTTAGGATGTTTAAAATTTTATATTATGCTCATATTTAGTTTGACGTTCAAATTATTTTATGCAATTTATAACGTCTATGAGAATATTTTGTACATAATCGTAACTTGTTAGTCTCATATTGAGTTAATCGTTTATGCATAAAAGTATAATGTCTAGTGATTTGTATAATTTTATTTATCTAATGATTAGCCGTACAACATCTTTAATTAAATAAAATTATATATTAAAGTTTAGAATCATATAAGGTTTAACGACATTATTTTGTAATTAATTATACTTGATATAACAAATTTTATCCCATGTGAATTTTTTTTTTTGTATTTATATAATTAATTAGAATAAAATATCAAATTATTTCATAATATGCCCACATGAATTATGAATAAGTGCATAATTTGATACTTTTATCATAAAGATTGGTTTTAGAATAGAATATCAAATTATTTTCATAATATACCTCTATGAATCAAGTACATAATTTGATAATACTACCATAAGGGATGAATGAATATACTTGAATTAAAAATTTAGCCCATGTGTAATTTTTTTGTCATTATATTCAATTTTAGCATGATTTACATTGGAAAAACATGCAATCTACAATAATGCCTCATTAACATAATCAATTTTTAATATTATGCAGCTTCACAGCTTGCTAATTTCTATGATATTCGTTGAGATATTCCCGAATTAAAAGGCGACGACTATAAAGTATGGAAGGAGATGATCCTTCTTCGTTTATGGTGGATGGATATTGATTATACTATTAGGAAAGACGAACCACCTAAGATCACTGATACCAGCACTGTAACGGACATCGCACTTTATGAAAAATGGGAGCGATCTAATCTCCTTAGCGTGATGTTCATAAAGACTAAAATTTATGCTGGTATATGTGATTCCGTCGATCAATATGACAAAGTTCAAAACTTGATAAAAGCAATTGAAGATCAATTCGTCACTTCAGCAAAGGCATTAGCAAACACCCTTATAATGAAGTTTTCATCCTTAAAACTCACTAATGTAAAGGGTATGCCCGAGCACATCATGCAGATGAGAGATATTAGGCTCAACTTAAGAAACTCAAGGTTGAGCTGTCTGATTCCTTCCTTGTGCACTACATCTTGAATAGTCTCCCACAAGAGTATGGACCTTTCAAAATCTCGTACAACACGCATAAGGATAAATGGTCATTTAATGAATTAATGACTATGTGCATTCAAGAAGAATGGAGACTAATAATGGAACAAGGTGAAAGTGTAATGTTGACTACAACCTGTGAAAAGGGGGAAGGCTCAAGTCAATCAGAAAGGGAAAGGTAAGATTGTGAAAAGAAGGGACATATGAAGAAAGATTGTGCCAAATTCAAGAAATGACTTGAGGAGTAATCCAACTTCATTTGTCTGTTCTGAATCTAATATGGTTAATGTAAATATTAACACTTGGTGGATTGACTCTGGATCCACAATCCATGTTGCAAACTCCTTATTGGGTATGCAAAATCCAGTGGGAAGTGAGCAAAATATATTATCTGAAAACAAGATTGGCTCACATGTGGAGGCTATATGAACATGCATTTTAACTTTAAGTGGTGGATTTGTTTTGAAATTAGATAGGACCTTTTATGTTCCAAGTTTTTTACTATACTTGATTTCTATTTCCAGACTTGTACCATTGGGATATTCCTTTAATTTTTCAAACACGTCATTCAGTTTATTATATAATACTGATTGTGTTGGGAATGGTACTTTGGCTGATAGTCTTTATCGTATTAATTTATAAAACAATATCACTTATAGTTCAATGCATGTTCATACTGACACTAAACGGTGTAATATTAATGAAGACTCCTCTGTGTTGTGGTATCGAAGATTAGGACATATCTCTATAGATAGAATCAAAAGATTAGTGAATGATGGGGTACTTAATACTCTAGATTTCACTTATTTTGATACATGTGTGGACTGCATTGAGGGAAAGCAGACCAACAAGTCCAAGAAAGGTGCCAACAAGAGTTTGGACATATTAGAAATCGTATATACTGATATATGTAGTCCAAACATGGACTCACATGGTCAAAAAATATCTCATCACCTTTATTGATGATTATTTTCGATATAGGTATCTCTCTTGCTTCATAATAAGAGCGAAGCATTGGATGCTTATAAAACTTTTAAAGCTGAAGTAGAGAAATAATATGGGAAGCAGATTAAGATCGTAAGATCAGATAGAGGTGGAGAATATTGCGGTAGATACACAGAGGATGGACAAACACCTAGTCCGTTCGCTAAGTCTTTTCCAGATTATGGGATAATTGCCCAATATTCCATATCTGGTTCACCAGACCAGAATAATGTAACATAAAGAAGAAATAGAACATTATTGGACATAGTACGGAGCAAGCTTAGTAGCTCCAATCTTCCTAAATCATTGTGAACTGAAGCACTTAAGATGGCTGTGTATATATTAAACCGAGTTCCAACTAAGGCTGTCCCAAAGACGCCATTTGAACTACTGAAAGGTTGTAATCCTAGTTTGTGACATATGTACGTTTGGGAATGCTCGTCTGAAGTGAGAATCTATAATCCATAAGAGAAGAAGTTGGATCTAAGGACCATTAGTGGGTATTTTATTGGATATGCCAAAAGGTCCAAGGGTTACAGATTTTACTGTTCATCTCACGGCACTAGGATTGTGGAATCAAGAAAAGCTAAGTTTCTTGAGAATGACTTGGTTAGTAGGAGCAGTCAAACCAGGAACAAAGTTCCTTAGCATGATCATTTGGAATCTCAACTTCTACCTCGAGTGACAAATTAGTTATAGTTCACAGCACTCCTCAAGTACAAAGAGGTGTTAAACGACCAATCATTGAAATTCCATAAGTTGCTGAAAATGTTCAAGTAGATCAGGTAATTTAGGAATTTTCTGAACAAACGGTTGAACCACAAGCTTCTCAAGAAGATGATGTTACAACATTAAGAAGATCTACTAGAATCAAAAGGCCCGCAATTCCTAGTGATTATAAAGTGTATTTACAAGAACCTGACCACGATATTAGAGCCGAAAATGATCCTGAGTCATTTTCAAAGGCCATGAGTTGTAAAGAGTCAGAATTACGATACAATATCATGAAGGAAGAGATGAGTTCCATAAAGAGTAATGGAGTTTGGGATCTTGTTGAGTTGCTTAGTGGTGCCAAAACCATAGGTTGTAAATGAGTCTTTAAAACTAAGAAAGACTCGCTAGGCAATATTGAGAGATATAAGACGAGACTTGTTGCTATGGGATCCACTCAAAAGGAGGGAATTGATTATACGGAGACGTTCTCTCCAGTATCTAAGAAAGATTATCTACGTATTATTTTGACATTAGTAGCCCATTTTGACCTTGAGTTAGAACATATGGATGTGAAAACAACATTTCTAAATGGAGATTTAGAGGAGAAAGTTTATATAAAACAACCTAAAGGATTCCCCTCTGATGATGGTGAGCACTTGGTATGTAAGCTTAAGAAATCTATATACGGTTTAAAACATGCATCCCGCAATGGTATTTAAAATTCCATAAAGTAATTTCTTCATTTGGATTTGTTGGAAATCTCATGGATCAATGTATATACCAGAAGGTTAGTGGGAGTAAGATTTATTTTCTTGTTTTATATGTAGATGACGTTTTACTTGCAATCAATGATAAGGGTTTGTATGAGGTGAAACAATTTCTCTCTAACATCTCAATATAAAGGATATTGGTGAGGCATCTTATGTCATTGACATTAAGATTCATAGAGACAGATTACGAGAAATTTTGGATTTGTCTTTGGAAAAAAATATCAACAAAGTTTTAGAGAGATTCTGGATGAAACATTGTTCACCAAGTATAGCTCCCATTGTGAAGGGTGATAGTTCAATTTAAACCAATGCCCGAAAAATGATTTGGAAAGGGAACAAATGAAAGACATCCATATGCTTCTACTGTCGGAAGCCAAATATATGCTCAAGTCTGCACAAGGCCTGACATTGCATTTATTATAGGAATGTTATGACGATATCAAAGTAATCCAGGTATGGACCACTAGAAAGCAGCAAAGAAAGTAATGATGTACCTTCAAGGCACCAAAAGTTACATGCTTAGGTATAAACGGATGGATAACTTGGAAGTGATAGGATACTCAGATTCAGACTTTATCGGCTGTGTTGATTCACGAAAAACAACATCATGGTATATTTTTATGATGGCTGGTGGAGTTGTATCATGGAAGAGTGCCAAGCAAACCTTGACTGCTACTTCCACTATGGAAGCCTAGTTCGTTTCCTGTTTTGAGACTACTTCGCATTGTGTATGGATCAAGAGTTTCATATCTGAGCTTAGAGTTATGGATTCTATTTCTAGGCTATTAAGAATTTACTACGACAATTCAGCTACTGTCTATATGGCTAAGAACAACAAAAGTGGTAGTCGAAGTAAACATATCGATATTAAGTATTTAGCCATAAGAAGACCTATTATAGAAAACAAGTGGTCATTGAGCACGTAAACACTGAATTGATGATCGCTGATCATTTGACTAAGGGCATGCCACCACTGAAGTTCAAAGATCATGTAGAGAAAATGGAAATTGGTTCCACTATGTAATGATACATACAATTTGTTTATGAAACTCTTATTTATTGTGATATTTTCTCATATTTATCCGCGCATTAATTTATTTGAGAAAATACATATATGTAGGACCAAGAGTAAGACATAAAGTCTTTTCATTAAATATTGTTACCTTATGAAGAATAATTCTTGAGGAGCTAAATGCATTGTAATACATGGAAGATTATACTTGTTATTAGAGGACTCGTCGCCATGATTCATGTATTTGTTTCTTAAGAAGGAAAATCAATGGGAATAAGTTAAAACATAAGGTTGAATGTATGGACCAAGTGGGAGAAAGTATCTGTCCACTGTAACACCCCGAAATCTATTTTAAACAAATGGACTTCAAGTGTTCCAAAAATCTACTTTTTCTAATTTAAGCAAAAAGTTCTTTTATTTTATTTTTTTTCAAAATTTGAAATTTGATTGATATGTCGATAATGATAAACCAACAATCTAAGTAAAAATTTCACATTTAATAAAATCTTAAAAATATTACGATTTCAAACCATCAATACAAATTTAACATAAAATGCCAAATGTTCGAACACGAAAAAAATGCTAAATAATGTGCACAAAACTTAACATAAAAATGTTCTTCAAATAAAATTTGAAATTATCATTTCTAGAAATCTTACTTGGCGATCCCATAAGCATCACTCGGTCAATCTTCCACATCCGCACGATTCGTTCTAATCTGAAATATTATTGTAAGAGTGAATATTTTGAAAATACTGAGTAAGTGCATGTTCTTATTTAAACATACTGTCATTTCCTAGATTTAGAGCAAACTAATCGCGATATCCAATAGCTCAAGGAATTTCTTAAGAATTCCTATATCATGTAGGATTTACATATTCGACCTAACGGTCTTTCCCGTAGGATTGAACATATTTGACTTAACGGCCCATCCAGTCGGATTTAACATAGAAATCGACCCGAAGGTCTTAGAATATTTCATGCCAAAATCTATAAAAAAATAAAATATCAAGGAAATAAGAATTTACCACTCGTACAAAGTATTCTTACCTCAAATGATATGAAAAATTCAGAAAAAATGAGTTGAGATGATAGACATAATGAACCAAGTGTAGGTATGAAAAATGAAAAATGAAGTGAAAAAATTCTTACTCATATAAAGTTTTCACAGTAACTTAACCAAACGTTTCATATTAAGCCCTTGTTTGTCTACCATTTTATCAAATATTGTTTTCTACAGTAAACAATTTTCACCACACATTCACCAAATAATATATTCTACACACAAACCAATAAAGTTACTTTAAATTTCAACCACACATTCTCCAAAAAATACTATTCATTACATCATTCTTCTCTCAAAAATGGGAGACAAACACACCCTAAATCTTTGAAACAAACGCATTTCACATTAACTAATCATTTATAAAGTTAATTAATTTAGTTATTATTAAAATTAAAAGGATAATTATGTTTTAATTAATTATAATGTAATGTGCCTTCTCAATTTCCCAAAAATCAACGTACTGACATTTGTTCTTTTTATGCATAAAATATTATAATAACAAAATTTTATTTCTATCACAATAAATTCGGATATAACTAGCCCAAACTTATTTATTCTTGAACTCAATTTATGTTATTTTATATGAGCTACAAAATGAGTATAATATCGATATATTTTTCTCAACTTCTAAAATACTTAAATATTTGACCTCAAATAAAAGTTACGATAAATTAAATAAAGAGCAATGCTACTCTGTTAGGTCAGTAAAAGACCTGGCAGAGGCAATGGCTCATGGGGGGGATGTGGGGTTTTTTTTACATTTTTGGGGGTTAAGACCCACCTCATGTGAGAGAAAACTCTCTACTAGGTTTGGTAGAGGAGTTTTACTCTTAAATAAAAATAAGCATAAGACAATAATTCATTATGCAAATAGGTGGTTCAACTTATCATATTAACCTTTGGATTTTAGTATGACGATAATATTAGACATGGACTATTCCACTTGCTAAGTGATCAACATAAATTTTAGGCCAATGTGAAAGTAGTGAATAAAATCCAGGGTGTTACATCACATTCCCCTTAAAATAATTTCTTCCTCAAAATTACTTTATTTAGTCAAAAAGCTTTGGATATTTGGCTTTTATTTCCTCTTCTTTCTTCCAAGTAGCTTTTCGATTCCATGATTTTTCCATCGAACCTTAACCAAGGCAATTTCTTTATTCCTTAATGTATGTTTTTTTTTCTTTCGATAATTTTCAAAGGAGCCTCTTCATATGTTAGATCTTTCTGTACTTCCAATGGTTCATATCTTATCACATGCTTGGGATCATGCACGTACTTTCTAAGTATCGATACGTGGAATACATTATGTACTACTGATAGTTCAAGTGGCAATGCTAGACAGTGCGCATTCCCAATTTTGTCTAAAATTTCAAAAGGACTTATAAATCGAGGTCTCAACTTCCCATTCTTACCAAATCTAAGAACCCCTTTTATTGGTGCAACTTTCAAAAATAGTTTCTCACCGACTTCAAATTTTACTGGTTTCCTTCGTTGATCTGCATAGAATTTCTATTTATCTTGAGCAGACTTTATTCTATCTTTAATTTTATCAATTGCTTGCATTGTCCTTGAAATAATTTCTGGACCCAAAATTCATTTTTCTCCGACTTCATCCCAATGAACTGGGGACCTACATTCTCAACTATAGAGGGCTTCATAAGGAGCCATACCATAGTAGTCGAAAGCTATTATTGTATGCAAACTCTACTAATGATATGTGTGATTTCCAATTACCTACCAAATCCAAGACGCATGCTTGGAGCATGTCTTCCAAGATCTGAATAATCCTTCTGACTGTCCATCAGATTGATGATGATAAGCAGTGCTGAAATTTAACTTTGTCCCCATAGTTCCTTACATGCTCCTCCAGAATTTAGAAGTAAATCTTGGGTCGTGATCTAAGATGACAGATGCTAGAATTTCATGCAGCCTGACAACTTCCTTAACATATAATTGAGCAAATTGATCCATATTGTAGTTCATTCTTACTGGAAGAAAATGAGCTGATTTTGTCAACCTGTCAACAACTACTAAGATGACATTGTGCCCTTTCGTTGATGTCAGAAAACCCACCACAAAATCCATGGCTATTTGCTCCCATTTCTACTCTAGGATTTCCAACAGATTTAATGGTCATGATGGCCTTTGATATCCTGCTTTAACTTACTGATGTACTATGTACTTCTCAACAAAGTGGCAAATCCCTCTTTTCATATTCTTCCACCAAAATATATCGTGAAGGTCTCGATACATTTTAGCACCCCGAGGATGTGCAGCATAAGGGAGCATAGTGAGCTTCCTCTAATATCTCTTTTCTCATCCCTTCATCTTTCGGTACACATAACCTTTCCTCGAATATCAAAGCATTATCATCTGCTATTGAAAAACCCTTTCTTTTACTTGTACCAACTTCCGCCTTGATTTTTCTTAAAAATGGGTCATTGTCCTGAGTATCTTTGATTCGATCCCTAAGAGTATGTTGAATCTTTAATGTTGTAATTTGTGCAGTAACTTGAGTTGGTGGAATGACAACTTTCAATTTCAATTTATCAAACTCCTTTATCAACAGCACTTGAGTTGTGGGTAAAACTGCTAGTTGTCTTACTGCCTTCCTACTAAAAGCATCTGTGACTACATTAGCCTTACCGGGATGGTAATGGATAGTGCAGTTATAATCCTTAACTAGCTCTAACCAACTTCTCTACCTCATATTCAAATCCTTTTGAGTGAAAAAATCTTTCAAGCTCTTATGATCAATATAAATATTTCACTTATCTTCTCTACCTCATATTCAAATCCTTTTGAGTGAAAAAATATTTCAAACTCTTATGATCAGTAAAAATATCACACTTTTCCCCGTAAAGGTAGTGACACCATATTTTTAGAGCATATACTACTGCTGCTAACTCTAGATCATGTGTATGATAGTTTTACTCATGTTGCTTTAGACCAATTGGTTACCTCTTCAAATTTAGTAGGGTCTACTTCAATTCCTTATGCTGTAGCCACATGGCCAAGGAAAACTATACGATCAAGCCAAAATTCACATTTTTTGAATTTGGCATATAATTTCTCCCTTCACAGTGTCTCCGACACTATCTTGAGTGTTCTTCCTGTTGATCCTTATTCTTTGAATACACTAAAATGTCATTGATGAAGATAATAATAAATTTATCTAAATACTGATGAAATATTTTATTCATCAAATCCATAAATACTGCATGAGCATTTGTACTCCAAAGGGCATTATTATGAACTCGTAATGACCATAGCGAGTTCTAAATGTCGTCTTTGAAATGTCATCAGCCTTCAATTTCAACTGATGATAGCCTGACCTCAAATCAATCTCGAAAAATATTATTGTACCCTGAAGTTGATTAAAGAGGTCTTCAATCCAAGAAAAGGAGTTATTTGTTTTTGATAGTCAATCGGTTCGATTCCTTATAATCAATGTACAACTTCATCGATCCATCTTTTTACTTCACAAACAAAATCGGTGCACCCCAAGGAGATATACTTGGTCGGATGTAACCTTTATCCAATAATTCCTGCAGTTGTATCTTTAATTCTTGTAGTTCTTTTGATGTCATTCTGTATGGAGCTTTAGATACTGGAGTTGCTCCAGGTATGAGGTCAATTATGAACTCCAATTGCCTATCAGGTGGTGTGCCTGGTAAGTCATCAGAGAATACATCAATGAAATCTCGTACAATCAGTACATTACCAATAGTGAGCTACGATTGTCGAGGTTCATATGTATATACTCACTAGAAATCCTTGACAAGATATTTTCTTTTAACATCTTTACTGCCTTCATGGCCGACACGAGATGAGGTAAAGACTTAACTCGTATGACAAAAAATCGAAACTCTTCCTTTCCAAGCTTTTGAAAAATTACTTTTTTTTCGAAACATCGAATGGTTGCATGGTTGCTTTCCAACAAATCCATTCCTAGAATAACATAAATGTGTTTCATGTCTAGGAGATATAGATCGACCATAAATTCTTTTCCATTCATTTCTAACTTTACTGCCCTAGCGATTTGGATTGGTGTTCAAAATTTTACCGAATGAGATGGAATTTATAGAACATTATCGGATTTTTCACATGCAATACATGATTTAGCAATAAATGCGGTAGAGATAAATGAATGAGTAGCTCTTGAGTTTATAAGAACATATGCAGGTAATTCAGATATTAATATGATACCTACCATTACGTTCGGATCCTTTGTTGCCTCTCTCTGGGTTAAAGCAAAGACTTTAGCTTTCACTTTCTTGCTCTGCTCATAGTCTTTCTTAGGTGGGTATACCTTGCAATCTGGGGAAAAATAGCCTTCCTGACCACATCGATAGCAAACATTTTTTTTTCCAAACAAGCACTTTCCACCATGGGCCTTGTTGCATTTAGGGCATCGTGGAGTAGCTTTATTTGGTTTGTTTGATCGCGATCCCGATCCTGATCCCGATCCTGTATTAGCTTTCTTAAATTGTTCAAATCATTTTCTTTTATTAGATCCATTCCACTTTCGTTTCCCAAAAGACTTATTACTTTTCTCAGTCATTTGATCCATTTCTAGATGATCACAAATTGAAAGAGCCCACTGAAGCACTTCACTATATGTAGTCGTATGGTGAGATGCCACAATTCCTCTGATTTTTGGACGCAATCCTAATTCGAACCTCCTAGTCTTCTTTGACTCAGTGTCCACAAGGTACGTAGCATACTTAAAAAGTTGTTCAAACTTCCTTTCATACTCATCAAGCGACATATTTCATTGTTTCAATTGTATGAACTCTATCTCTCTCCAATACCTCAAAGATTGGAGAAAGTACTTTGTCATCACTTTTTATTTGAACTATGCCCAAGTCATAGTACGTTGTTGGGCTTCCATTCTGGTACACGAAGTAGACTCCTACCAGTGGCCTATTCTCCAACCAGCATAAATTCAGCACATGATACCTTCTGTACATCTATGTATGCCATGTGTCTATAGATCTGTTTGAGTCCTCTTAACCACTCCTCGGCTACCAAAGGGTCTGCTTTGCCGTTAAAAGGAGGTTTGAAACGACGAAACTACTCCTTAATTGAACCCGTGTTGTTGGCATTTGCCGATCCATTTTGAGGAGGTATTGGTGCTTGATGCTTACCAAGATCAGCTCTCATCAGATCCCTGAACATAGCTGTTTGGTCTTGTTGTCCTTCCATTTCCTTTGAATCAACACAATCTACATTTTGTCTTAGAAATATTGAACAACGCACTCGCTCAATATATTCAAAGGGNGTCCTTCCATTTTCTTTGTATCAACAAAATTTAAATTTTATCTTAGAAATATGGGACAATGCAAGAGCTCAATATGTTCAAAGGGAAGTGCGAATCTTATTAATAATACTTCTTGGAATCAGGATATATAATAGTTCGACTAATTTAAATTCCATTAACATTAAGGAAAAGCATCACAGAGCAAAGTAACATAATCTAAGTTTCGAATTCCTATAAATCCTGCGAATCTTCATTGGCGGAGCTTCACCTTCGGAGGAGTCTTCTGCCTCAGGCTCGGACTCTATGTCTATCTCAACTAGTGGCTCAGGTTCATGCTCATGATCATTTTCTAACTCCAACCCAAAGTCATCATCATGCTCCCATTCAGGATCTTCTTTTGGGTCCGATTCAAAATGAGGTTTTGGCTCGAGCTTATTTACTATCTCTCGTTGAGGTTCTAAACTCTCACTTTACTAGTCTAGAAGGGTTTCAAATTATATTCCAAACTCAATCGTGTTTGGATGCTCTGGAGGGTTACCTTCTAGCATCTCATCCTTAACCATAACTCTCATGTCTCCTCATTGAGGTAAAAGTGAGTGTATGAGGTTATTCACAGCCTCGATATGCGTGATCTCTAGTCATGCATCCACAACTGCCATACATCTTTCATAGATGTCTTGAACGTGTTTGACAAGTGAACGAGTCGAGTCAGTCACATAATTCTCATAGGACTGAATGATGGACCTATGGTTCAACGCTACTCTACATGCTGTGGTCTTTCTAACGGTCTGATAAGTTCTAGCCATGTCTGTCGCATAAATGTCCAATTATGCTTTATCTTTATTAGTTAAATTATACATTATTCTCTTGATACATTTATGCACCTCACAACAAAATAATAACAACTTGCATCACGTATTTCATTCTAAAATTCATAATAATTTCATCAAGTCAAGCTTAAATGATTTTTAAATCAGGCTCGAAAATAAAATGGAACATAATACTTTATTCAGTACCTTGGGTTTGTTGAAAGGTAGTTGATTGACGAGTGCTAAATGCCATGGGTCTTATTTTAACACATGTCTAATGAAAATTTCACACAACAGATAGACATGTGCCCACCATAAATAGAATTTATTTTCTTAACAAGCTGACAAGTTATATTGAAACAACTAAAGAAGAATCATTTCATTTATTTAAAAAAAGAGAATATATATATATATATACACACACTTCAACCTCCAAATAAAGTCCCTTTCCTTGCAATTAGAAAAATGAGGCGACTAAACTCATGGCCATCAAATTGATAATTAACTTTGAAATGACACAAAAATGCATAACATTTTGAACAGACACACATTAAAGTTTCGAGATGCATGCATCTCCATGTTGGAAGTTAACTAGTACCACCAATTTTGAAACAAACATAATTTTCAGAATTAGTCTATACATATGAAATCTATCAACAGAAATTTTGTATCATTCATATAATTAGTTTTAGAGAAATACAATAAAAATGATTATTTCTCACTTATTTTCAAATGTCAAGAAAATCTCAGAATCTAACTTTTGTTGGTATTTAGAAGAAGTGCGCCTTAAATAAATTTACAACATTTTACCATGAGATGCATTGACTAGAAATTGATAAGAAAAAAAATACCGCGACAAGAAAATAACAATAATTATATCATAATGAAAAATTCATGTTTTTGTATAGTGGTGAAAATATAATTTTTTTTACCCGACCTGCAGGAAGGTAGACCTAGACTCTGATACCAAGTTATAACGCCCCCGAAATCTATTTCAAACAAATAGACTTCAAGTGTTACAAAAAATCTACTTTTTCTAATTTAAGCGAAAAATTTCTTCTTTTCTTTTTCTTCAAAATTTGAAATTTGATCGATATGTTGATAATGATAAACCAACAATCTAAGTAAAAATGTCACATTTTAATAAAATCTTAAAATACTACAATTTCAAACCATCAATGCAAATTTAACATAAAATGCCATATGCTCGACCACAAAAAAAATTGCTAAATAATGTGCACAAAACTAATAAAAAATGTTCTTCAAATAAAATTTGAAATTATCATTTCTAGAAATTTTACTTGGCAATCCCATAAGTATCACTCGATCAATCTTCAATGTCCGCACGATCCGTTCTAATCTAAAATGTTATTGTAAAAATGAGTATTTTGAAAATACTCAGTAAAAATACTTGCATATTCTTATTTAACTTGATATAAATAAAAAGTGACATAACATATCGACATTTCTTAGATTTAGAGCAAACTGATCGCGATATTCAATAGCTCAAGGAATTTCTTAAAATTTTTTATATCCTGTAGGATTTACATATTCCATCTAACCGTCCTTCCCGTAGGATTTAACATATTCGACCTAGTGACCTATCAGGTAGGATTTAACATAGAAAGCGATCCGAAAGCCTTGAGTATTTCATGCCAAAATCTATAAAAATGTCAAGGAAATAAGAATTTACCACTCGCACAAAGTATTCTTACCTCAAATGATATGAAAAATTCAGAAAAGATGAGTTGAGATGATATAGACAAAATGAACCAAGTGTATATATATGAAAAATGGAAAATGATGTGAAAACAATTCTTATTCATATAAAGTTTTCACAGTAACTTCACCAAACGTTTCATATTAAATCTTTGAAACAAACGCATTTCACATTAACTAATCATTTACAAAGTTAATTAATTTAGTCATTATTAAAATTAAAAGAATAATTATGTTTAATTAATTATAATATATTGCACCTTTTCAATTTCCCAAAAATCAATGTACTGCCATTTGTTGTCTTTTATACATAAAATATTATAATAACAAAATTTCTTTCTATCACAATAAATTCGAATATAACTAGCCCAAAATTATTTTTTCTTGAACTCAATTTATGTTATTTTATAAGAGCTACAAAATGAGTATAACATCGATATATTTTTCTCAACTTCTAAAATACTTAAATATTTGACCCCAAATAAAAGTTACGACAAATTCAATAAAAATATGCATAAGACAATAAATCATTATGCAAATAGGTGGGTTAAACTTATCATATTAACCTTTAGATTTTAGTATGACGATAATATTAGACATGGACTATTCCACTTGCTAAGTGACCGACATAAATTTTAGGCCAATGTGAAATTAGTGAATAAAAATCGGGGTGTTACGTCCACCACTGTCCACTATTCTCGTTTCTTCAACGGGCAATTGATGGTCTACGTTTATGGGTTCAGTTTCACCATCAATTGGTTGGTAACCTAAGCAATAAATTGATGGGAGTTTTGGCTATATATATATATATAGAGGTTTGTCCCCAAGCTTAATCACTAAAAATACAATATAAATTATCTATTGATAGTGTTGAGAATTTGGAAGTTCCATTACCTGTAGAAAGGAGAGCTTCTGCAACATCATCAATGGCCGGAGGTATGAATCGATCCCTATGGTATTTTGATTTTTCGATCCAATTCATTTCCGCATAATTGCTCAGGATCGATTTTTGTCTAACAACATGGCCTATGTTACTGTCTATCTCTTAGAAAATGAAAAAGCAATTAATTTCATTTGATTAATTCGTAAGAGTTTGAGGGGTTATTATAAAAGTGTACCTTTGCAGTGAAAGTAATTCCAACTTGAATCTCTCCATGATAAGTTTTATTTGTGGAGACAACTCTGTATTTTTGAGGACCGAGTTCAGCCTTTCCCTTTTCAACCCCTAATTCTATAAGTTCTTTCACGTAGTAGGACGTTACGTAAATCCAATATCCAAGTCACTGCGCTAAACAAGAACAAGATTGAACATAGAATGAAAAATATATGCATTTGATAAATTTCATAATGTCTTACTTTGCCTCGCCAAGATAGTCATCTGCACAGAAGGTGTTGTGATCCATGATTTTGAGCATTAGTTTGTATTGATCATCATCTGCCAATGGAGAATCGACCCTGAACTCGAACTTATCATCCCATACTGGGCTATTGCCTTTTCCTGCACATGCATTACGTTTTTCTGTTATCGTTTCTCAAGTTTTTATTTATCGATTCCTCTACCAATGCTCTACTGTTGAATTATTTACTAGTTTTTCGCAATGTCTGTTAAATCTATGACGACCCATTTCAAATTTATTATTTTAAGTATTACGTTATCAATTCCTAAAAATAATATTGAAGTTAAAAAATGGGACTTAAATGATTTTAGTTTCTTGCAATTGAGAACTTTTAAGTGGCATGTTGGGCAAGGTATGTTTGAGAGATGAAATAAGTTTATGTTGTTCCGTAAATACAATGTGATGAGTAATTGAGTATATTCTTATATATTTATTTGGACTTGAGAATATAGACATTTAATAGTTCTTTGGAGCCATTATAGTCTGATTTATTGTATATTTCGTTCATTAGGTAAAGTTCGATGATTGAAAGAAGTAAAAATTGGTGGAAAAGGGGCAAAAAAATGTATGGGGACTAAATTGAAACATTTCAATTGTTGATTCGGGCCATAAAATAAAGATTGAAGATATCACATGTTCAATTGAATGCAAGTAGAAGTTGAACGACCGAAATAGGTGAAATGGGGAGTAAAGCATCAAAAAATTGAAGAGAGTAGGAAACGAAGGACCAAAACTCAATATTTGGAAAATGGTATAACTGGGCGACCGCTCGGCTTGAGATATTTAAAACAGAAGCTTAAAACCTTGCCTGGGCGAGTTTCCAGTTTTCTATTGGGCAACCGCCCAATCCAAATCCGGCAAACACGGGCTGTTATCTTTTCATTCAAAATTTTATTTGGAAATCACTTCTTGCATGATTTTTGACCTAATTTCACCTCTATAAATAAATAACATGGACAATTAATGGAATATACCTCTCATATACATATCCTGTTGGTAAATG
>CAIGRQ010273212.1:0-16006 GCA_903798375.1 Fraxinus sp. D2006-0159 | reverse complement strand
AATCCTATTTCAAATTTCAAATTAAATTTGTAATGATTATTTTCTTTAAAGGATAAAAAAGAGAGAACTATCCAAGCCATATTATTGAATAAAAGGAAGCATAAATCTCAAAAGTACTACCAACTTTTCTTCTCATTTTTTAAGTGGAAGAATTGTCTCAAACCCATTTTTCTTGTACCCTTCTATCTAGTCATCAGCCTCACATTGCCATAATCCAATCATTTGTCCATCTATACCATAAGATTATTCGGCAATGCCGTTTGTACAGAAATTCTTCACCAGAAATTTAACAAAATACTCAAAATGATGGACATCACCGTATATTTAAATACTAAAATAATGTGCGGGACCCACATGTTGTGTGTGTTCTGTTGAATTTCTGTGATTTTTTCTTCTGTACATGAAGGAAGTTTCAAGATTATTATTTGACTACGAGAAATTTACTGCATATATAGCATTTGTTATATAAATTTCTTTGTTCCGATTTATATATCTTATAGTGAAATTAATGAATATTTGAAGAGTACAAACATTAATTCTTGACGAAAATATGTGAAAAGGTTGAAAGAGATTGATTTTGTATTGATTATTTTTCAAATATTGCGCACATATGCAGAATTATCTGTGCATAATATCAAACATAAATTTAACTTTTTTTTCTTCGATTCTCTATGCCGATATCGGACCGATTTAAATTATTGTTGCTAATGGAAAAGGGAATAAGAAGAAGACATATGCCTCGAGACTGATGCTTTTGCAATGAAAAGAAGTTCCAACCCTTTAAGGTAAACTTAAGCATTAAGTTGTCAACTTTTTTTTTTAAAGTAAAATAAATATAAATAGTAAACTTATTTTACTTAACAAATTTAAATCTCTACAAAGTCGTCCATTAAATGAAGCAAATCGTCCTGCCAACTAGGTAACAAACCTATGTATTAACTCAACACGTCACAATAACAAGGTCAAATTGCGGCCTCGACAGGGACAGATGGAGGGAGATTGGACGTAGCTTGGTTCAGTCTCCAGTCCATTTCATTTTTTTGGTGTAATTTTTTATTTTTTATTTTTACGTAAAAGAAGATTTTCATGTGTAATTTTATTTATTTTTACCTATTAGCTCGACTTGTAATTCAATCTCGAATTCGTTCCTGGCCCAAGGTAACTACCATTAAAGAAAAACATCTATAGAACTTACTTTTTTTTCCCCTTTAATTTGATTTTCGTTCTATTATATTTAGCTCTTGTTTGATTATGATTTTCTGAGTTAAATTTTTTCGTATTTTTTAACGACGTTAAAAAAAAAAAAGAGATCACTAATGTAATAAATATGTCTAACGAGCACACATCAAGCGTTGCAAGAAATTTAGCTCTCATTTGATTTAACTAAAAATAAAAATTTAAGTCAAAGTCAATAATTAATTTTAATCGTACATTTCACGAAATCCATATTTTTATGAACATTTCAATCATATATTTTATCAATTTTTATTAAATTTTTTTTTTTTTTTTTTATCTAAACCAACGTTACCAATAGAAAATTATGTACAAATTTTTTTAAAATCTATTACGTCTCCCTTACTTCACTCATATTTAAACGGTAACATGAAATTCAGCGTGTAAATTACGCACACACTCCACGACCAAAATCAATTCACGTCAACTCAAATTACAAATATACGGTGTATTTTATTCCTCCCCAAATTACCCCTCGCTGAACCCAACTTAATGTAAATCACCTATGACTATTATTGACTTTTCACCTTTCAACGCCGTCGACTAAACAAAATTGGAGAATCTGTGCGTGTATAATCTATATATACTGCTTTCTTGTTCGGCCGGAGTATAGCAAAACTTACTTTCTCTCTCTAGATATAAGAAATATAAAAGAAAAATAATGAAGGAAACTGTATGCTTTAATTTTCATGGTTTATAATTCTTCGTCATTTATACATACATTTACACGTACGAATATTGGATATAGATATATATTATACAGTTGGATTTTGGAGTGCCGGCAATGGTGGACAGGAGGTTCTTGGTCATGGCCATGACGATGGTGATGGCGACTGCCGCCTTTATGCCGGCGGAGAGTGGCGGCGGTGTCAAGAGAGTGCTGACTCTGGAGAGGGCGTTTCCGGCGGACCAGAAGGTGGAACTGGAGGCGCTGAAAGCTCGGGACAGGGCGAGGCACGCTCGAATCTTACAGAGCTTTGCCGGTGGCATCGTGGATTTCCCGGTCGTTGGTACCTCAGATCCCTATCTCGTGGGGTAACTTTATTGCACCCTTTAATTTTGATTGTTTCTTTACTTTTTGTTTCTGTGAGTGATGTATATTAGAAATATATTTAGTTCTTAAAAATTTGTTACGACTTCAATTTGGAATATAAACTATTGTTTCTTTAATTCTTGTTTTTAGTGTGTTTAATAGTACGTGCAAGAAATTCACGAGTTTTTTTTATATCAAATTTTGATCTTGATAATTCTTGGCTGCTTTATGTTCAACAATTTCAACAGAGAGTTATTTTAATTTATAATAGTTTCAGTCATTAAATAGTGTTAAAGGTCAATGTCATTTCGAATGGAAATGCTGATTGGTTTTGCTTTTCCTAATTGTCAGATTCCATTTTTGGGAATTCATTCTTGAATGTTGATACTCTCACTTTGTTGGTTGCAATTTATTGTGATTTATTTTTTCGAATATGACATAAAATTATATTCCCCTTTTCTAATCAATGATTCTTCAACTGTAGACTTTATTTTACCAAAGTGAAATTGGGTTCTCCTCCAAGAGAATTTAACGTGCAAATTGATACCGGGAGCGACATCTTGTGGGTTACTTGCAGTTCCTGTAATAATTGCCCCCAGACTAGTGGACTTGGAGTGAGATCTTGACCTTAATCTCATTGTTTTCTCCTTCATTGGTGGAATTTGACAATTTAATGAAGCCTTGTGAGTTTCACATTAAACTGATATTTTAGTTTGTTTGCAGGTTGAGCTCAATTTCTTTGATGCTGATAGTTCATCAACAGTATCCTCTATTTCCTGTTCAGACCACATATGTGCTTCTATAGTCCAAACTGCATCTGCTGAATGCTCTACTCAAAGCAATCGGTGTGGTTACTCGTTCCAATATGGAGATGGAAGTGGCACTGCTGGTTTCTATGTATCTGACCTGCTCTATTTTGACACAATTTTGGGAACCTCATTCATCGCTAATTCTTCTGCTCCCGTTGTTTTTGGGTGGGCTGTTATTCTGACTTCTATGTTATTGTACACATGCTTTCTAGTGGTCCGATGCACGCATGCCTGTGGATTTGGAATCAATAATTAAAGCTTAAACAAGAAGAGATATAGATATAATTCAATTAGTATTTTTCAATCAGCCATGACAACAACCCCTCCCCCACACTCCAACAAAAAAAAAAAACTCATTGCTACTTAGTTAAAAACTAATTAATATAATGACTGCATCAATCTCATAAATGTTGCTCAGAAAGTGATACCCCTCATAACTATCACGATTTTGCAAGTTGGTTTGAATTCACATTCACAGAGATAACTGGATAGTTGAAGGATACTTTTGCAGTTTACTGTAAGAACAGAACTAAAGGTGCAAAAAATAGTTAGTTTGATTCTGAATCAATTGAGCAATTTGAACCCAAGGCGAAAGAGTTGAATCCTTGAACATTTGAACCCATTGTGTTTTGATGTCTTATCATTTAATATATGTTTTTCCTTGTTCCTTCAACAGTAGTTTTGTAACGATAAAAAAAATGTTTGGGAGCAGGTGCAGCACCTCTATGTCCGGGGACTTGACTAAATCAGATAGAGCAGTTGATGGAATTTTTGGTTTTGGCCAGCAGGGTCTTTCAGTAATATCGCAATTGTCATCACATGGGATTACTCCTAAAGTGTTTTCCCATTGCTTGAAAGGAGAGGGAAATGGTGGAGGTATACTAGTTCTTGGAGAGGTTTTGGATCCGAGAATTGTTTATACTCCCCTTGTTCCATCGCAGTACGTATTTTTTACAGCGTGAAACTATTTTATTTTGGCTCCATATAACATAGCTTCAAATAACCTTCTTGTAGTGTATAGAGCCGTGTATGCACATTACCAGTTTCCTCACATCTTTTTCATACAAGATTATGATGATATAATTTTCTTGCTTTCTATTGTTTAAGAAATATTGAGACATCATTTCATATCACGATTTTGCAAATTGTTGATTCTTTACTTCCAATCTTTCAGGCCACATTATAATTTATTTCTACAGAGCATAGCTGTCAATGGGCAGGTGTTGCCTATTGATCCAGCAGTGTTTACGACTTCAGGCAACCAAGGGACTATTGTTGATTCTGGAACTACTTTAGCATACCTTGTCGAAGAAGCTTATGATCCTTTAGTTGGCGCCGTAAGTTTTCATCCCCTGTTCCTTTCTGTCTCACCGCATTTATTGTAATTGTTGGAGTAACAGTTAGTTAAGTGGTGAAGATACCAGTTTGATGATGTCTGAGATATGCTTAAATACACGGCATAACTGGAGCTAGGGGCTTGAAATTAAATTTCTGAAACAAATTTCTGGAACCGGAACACGAAATCCTTTTTTTTTTTTTTAACTTAATTGATTTGGTGGGCACTTATTTTTGTTTGGTTAATTTGGTAGGTGTGTAATCATACACTTGTTTAAATCTCTTCCAACCACTGATGAAGTCTCATGAAAGTTCTTCCACATGCACCTAGAAATACTCTTACTGTGCTTGAATCAATTTACTATTCCAAATTAGCATGTTTAGTTGCTGATTTTTTTTCCTGATTGTTTACTGTGTCTGCAGATAACTGCTGCTGTTTCTCAATCTGCAAGGCCAATCATTTCAAAAGGAAATCAGTGCTATGTATTCTCCACTAGGTTCTTTTCATTCAACACTTTAGTGATAGTTCTCTGAGATATTCTAATCGTAATGATTGTTGGCAAAAATGGTTTTATGATATGTCATTGTTTGGACACTTGACCAAGATCTATTTTTGTTCCTACGCAGCATGGCTCAGATATTTCCTCCAGTTTCTTTGAATTTTGCTGGTGATGTATCCATGGTTTTAAGGCCAGAGGATTACCTTGTGCATATGGGATTTGTAGTAAGTATTGCAGCTGTCTCTACACTGTCATTTTTTGCTTCCCCAACATCCTGTGAAAGATAATGTTTCTGGATCATGCTAATCCACAGTGTCAACTTATATTTCTTCTGTCTGTTATATGAAATTCTTGTTTTTACTATTTCTTGCAGGATGGTGATGCAATGTGGTGCATTGGCTTTATTAACGTCCAATCTCCTGGCACAACAATTTTAGGAGGTTGGTTACCGGCTTAGATACTTTATTCTGGAAGGATATTTTCCAAAAGAAAATGATCTAGATACTTTATTTAGAGTATCTTGCATTTTCTTTAACTCTCAAGTAGTTCTGTTGAAGTTATAGGCTATCCATCTGTGGTTTAACCCATGAGCATATCTGTACCCATCATACTCAAGTTCAAGAAAAGATAATAGAATAAAGCTCACAATGAACCACCAAGGCGAGGAACCCATAAGCCAGTGTTCAGTGTTGTTGCATAGGTGACCTCATAGAATTTTCAGGCTTCAAACTGGATCCCAAATTCCCAATGGGATGAGCCAAATTGCCCAAATGTTGTAGCTCAAGATTGGCTTCGTTATGTGATAGCCAAACTTTAGGTATGGTCACGCTTAGAGCAAGTTTCAGTATCCCCAAATGATCACCTTCTGTTAAAACTGGACCCCATCAATCAATATCCAGTCAATTCAAACAAAAATAGGGGAGCAGTAATTATGTTACCTTGAAGTCATCATAGAATCAAAAGTTGGAATTTTGCCTTCACATCTGCGCCATTCATTTTTACGACTATAAATTACTAACCATACAAATATATTTAGAAATAGGAAATTTGTAATGATTCCACTAGGTTTGGCCATGCAACCTAGTGTCTTGGTGTTAGTTTGATTTGTGAATGACTTGACAGTTTATCTAGTAAGTCGTCTTCACTCCTCACCACCACCCCCGCCACCCTTCTCGTCCAGAGTATTTTAGTTGATTGAATTCCGAAAAAGGTGACCATTGACCCAGTCCAAGCTTGAGTAGCTCTTGAGCATCTCGTCTTAATTTTCCCCTAAATGGGAGTGCAGAGGTGGTTGTAGTCCTTTTAGCTCATGTCAAAGCATCCTATACCCCATCACGTGTAATAGATGATGTCCAAACAATAGCTTTTTGGTAGAAATAAAGGTTTGCTGTCTGCACTGCTAGCAGGCTTTTAGAAATTGAGCAGATATCTGGGTGTCTGTGCATGTGAATAATATATACACCAGTATTGCTATCATTTGAGATTGCAAGTAAACTTTTCCTTTTGTGTGGGCATCAAATGATCATTTCCTTTACTTTCCTCCATTTTTTTAGTGTGTTGGAGAGGAAAGGGCTTCTGTCCTTTAAACTACTTGTAGTATGAATATCTGGGAAGTCAAAGCTGGAGGGTGAGCAGTCTTTTGCTATCTTTTGCCTCTAGTATACTAGACGAGTATAATATGACTTATTTTCTTTATCCCTGACAACTTTTCGAAATAATCTTTGCATGACATGTATGGACCCGTATTTTGTGATAGAGCCATGAGAGGGTTTTGTGGATTTCTTGTATGGTGTAATGGCCCTTATAAATTGGTTATTTGATGCTTGAGATGAGAAGGAAGAACACCACAGGTTGAATATGATGTAATATAAATTTGCTGACTTGAGTACTGATGGATATTGCTAACCCAAATGTATACTTTTCAATAGCAAGTAAATATAGACGTTAAACATGATATGTGAAGTAGATTTCAATTTAACATTGTGAACTAAGTAATTTTTGGGATAATTACTTCAAAATATTCTAAATTTTGCTAAACAAGTCACCTTGAGACTGAAACTTTTCTCTAACTTTCTTGTCTCCAGATCTTGTTCTCAAAGATAAAATCTTTGTTTATGATTTGGCTCGTCAAAGAATAGGATGGGCAGATTATGATTGTAAGTGAATTTTCTTTCCAGTTTGTTTCATCTTTTTAACAATATTTTATGGCATGTTGAACTTTCGCGTAGCTCATTCTTTTATATCTGAATGTCTTTCTCCAGGTTCGTTGTCCGTGAACGTCTCTATAACTTCCGGGAAGGATGAATTTGTTAATGCTGGGCAGCTGAGCGAGAGCAGCGGTTCATCAAGTAGCGTGCTCCTCAAGCTGGTGGTAAATAAGAGCAATAATGCTCTTCTGCTGCATATATTAGTAGCGGTTGGACTTCTTTTTCTGTAAATTAATTTTCAGTGTAACCTCAATTTTTGGCTTTGCCAATTTATATTTATCATTGGCAGTCAATTGTAGTCCATTTTTCTTTCCCAAGGATAGCTGTTTCCTTGGCCTCTCTATTTTTCCCTTTCTGTGGAATACTGGTGGCTTGAAGGCTCTGCCCCGTCTCTAGTCTTGCTCACCCCGACTGCTGGTAGAAGTAACCGCAACCTATACCCCGATTCTAACGGAAAACTGGACTCTTTCTCCCTCTCCCTCTTCCCATCCAAATTGTACCTCCATCTTGAGCGTGAACAAAGTTCTAAATTATTTTTGAAATGAGGCTTGAAGAATCAGAATGTTGGTCATGATCGAGCAGAACAAATCTGTTAACAGTGTTGCTTCTTAGGTGGTGAAATTTGTACAGATGAGTAGAAATTTTGGGAGCTGGTCAGTTTGTAGTTAAAACATTCTTATCTGGGACAGGATACTATGCGATTGTTTTGAGTTGTAATATTTGGGGGTTAAGGCAAAAGAAGACATGAGAATTACAGCATTTCTGTTTCCTTTATTTCAATTTTGGAGTTATATTATCTGCATTACAATCAAATAATGTTATTTATCTCTATTACTAAGTTTTGACTTAATGACTATTTTAATAAAGTTTTGTTTAGTCTACCACTTCTATTTAGTACTGTATACTAAACATTCCCAAACACGAAAAACATGTCTCATATGGGGATAGGTGGCATTCAACACATTATGAAAAGAAAAGAAAGAAAAATTATGGGCGTTCACATATGTACAAGAAAGAGAACGTATAGAAAGATGGAAGATAAATTATTTAAATGAATAAATCATCCAATGGAGATAAATTACTAAAATTAAGTGAACGATGTCTAGTATAGTATGGTAGACATTTTTCAATCATAATAGCATTTTGGAATGATATAACACACTTAAAGTATTAGTCTCGTGGAGTTGTCGTGCTCCTTCTTCAGTCTTTATTTCGTCAAGGCCCCACAAGTATTTGTGTTATTTCATCAAGGCCCCACAAGAATTCCACCTACTTTTACCTAATCCTAACTATGTCATCCCTTTGAATTCTACAAAAGCCATTCATAAATAACAATAATGAAAAACAAATCTCACTTGTGAGTTGTGTGCTAACCTTTAATTTTTTTTTTATTTTCTTTTTCTTTTTTCCATGAAGAAGAATTTCGATTTTTTTCTCACATTCACTCTGTTTCTCCCTCTGCGCTGGCCTTTCCCTTTCAATTTCATTTTTCTACGCTCGTCCATACTTTTAGGAATTTGTTGCAAAATGGTCCGTAACCTTTGTCTACAGTGAAAATATTTCTTAACTCTTGTTTCTTGACATGAACATCCATAATTTATGTATTTTGGTCAGCAATTTATCCATTTTTAATCAATATTTCATATTTTAATTTATTTTTTTACAAAATTTTTATAAAGAACACATAATTCGTAAATTAATTTTTGATTAATATTTTTATGTAAAGAAAATTGGTTTAACATTTTCTATTTTTAAATATTTAATTAACACGAGTATAATAATATATTTAGTACATTAAATAAAATTAAATACATAGCTCCTGATTATAGTAGGGATTAAAATAACGATCTTAGTAGATTTTAATAAAAATTGATAAAATGTGTGGTTGAAAAGTTATGAATCTTATGAAATATGTGATTAAAATTAATTATTGATTTTGACTTAAATTTAAATTTTTACCAAATAGGGGCATAATATGTTCTCGTGTAACAATAATATTTACTCATTACATGTTTGTTTGGTGAGACTAAAATCAGATTTTTAATAGATTTTAATTAAAAAAAATTGTGAAATGTTTGGTTGAAAATTATGAATTTTATAAAATATATTGTTCAAATTAATTATTAATTTTGATTTAAATTAAAATTCGAAGTTTAATTTATTTAGATTAAGGGTCTGTTTGGGTCGGATTAAAATATGATTTTAATTTAAGTTAAAGTCAAACAATCAATATCAATCACATCTTTCATAGGTTCCACATCTTTTCAACCACACATTTCATAAATTTATATCGCAATCAAATAAAATTTTGATTTTAATTCGTACCAAAAACCCTCTAAATAGAATTTGTTGCACATCCTAATACACGTGACCGAGTTACTCCATCCGCCAAACGCACCTTAAGTGGCGCGTGTCCACACACACTCTCTTTCCCTTTCTGGTATGCAACAAAACTCCCGCGCCCACGGTCCATGCAAACCAAAAACACACACTCGTCGTGAATGGAATTTTAATTCAAATCCCAATTTTATCCTCATCTTATATCCATAATTCCCTTTTCCCTTTTCCAATTTTTTCCGTTTAAATCAAACTCTCTTTTTCTCTCTCTATTTGCTCTGAGATTCATTCATTACCATCTAATTTTTTTTTTCCTAATTCTCTCTCTAAACCTTTAGTTTCTATACAGATATACACACACCATACGCATATTTATTTGTTGAGCGAAAGTATGGCAGTAGCATCGAAGGTACCGGCGTCGCTGTATGTGGGGGACCTGCATCAGGATGTGACGGATGCGCAGTTATTTGATGCATTTTCGGAGTTTAAGAGTCTGGCGTCTGTACGCGTCTGCCGTGATTCCTCCACCGGCCGCTCTCTCTGTTATGGCTACGTCAACTTCAACTCCCCGCAAGACGGTACTATTTTGTCTACGTGCATTCGAATTATATTTATCTATGACTACAGGCGTGAGTCAAAGTGTGAGTGGGAGTGGATCGGAGTGTTTTTGTGTTCTGATCGGTTTCTGCGATTGAAATTTCCTCGAATTCGTTGATTTTAATTCGTCCCATGGGATTCTTTGTTTGAATTGCCTGGATTGGCCGTTTTAATAAAAACGTTTTGATTCAGCAATATTACAAATGGCCACACCTATGCACATTGATGCATGCACTTCTTTTGCAGGCTTTCATGGGTACATGAGACCATTTTGGAATTCTTTTTCACTATTTACTGATGAATTGCTTCAACTTGTTTGTCAAGTTGAAAATTAAGACTATTTTGTTGATTTTCCCTTTTTAACGGTTGAAGATGAAAAGGCCTTTTGTAATTGATTTTTTTTTTTTATAAGTGGAAAGAGAAAGTTCTTCAATTGATTGTTTACTCAAAATCATGATGCATCTATGAGTTTTGCGTGCATGCGTTATCTTTTGTGTGAGAGCATACCGAGTGGGTCATCCCATTTGTACAGGATTGAACCGGGGTTTGAATTTTAATACTTTTTCACGGGTTTGTATTTTAATGTGTTTGACCAAATCAATTTACAATTGGACTGTAACTGAGGGAAGAGATGATGCAAAATATTGCTAAGTAAATATGCCTTCGTCAATTCAGTCTGTTATTATGTCTTCTGTACTATTTAGATTCGAGGGAGAATGACACTAGTCTAATACATATCATAATGGTTGGGCTTTTTCTGTGAGGCTTGTAATTTTTCGGTGCCATGAATTTGATTCACATGTTTGATATCGAGTATGGTATGGTCTTTTCCTATTAGAGTTACCATACTAATTATTTTCCCATTTTCTTTTTGCAGCTCTCCATGCTATTGAGGTGAAAAATCATTCTACATTGAATGTAGGGTTATGTGGTCTCATCGTGATTCAGATGCAAGAAGAAGCGGGATTGGGAATGTGTTTGTCAAGGTATATTGCTGTTCTAATCCAGAAATATTGTTGGGTTATTGATAATTGTTTTTAATTCTTTCGTGATTCACTTATTTGATAATATTGAACTGGTTCTGGGCTTTGTCTACAGAATTTAAGTGACTCTATTGATAGTGTGAAAGTTCAAGAAGTGTTTCAGAAGTTTGGTAATGTATTGTCTTGTAAAGTTGTCGCATCTGATGATGGGAAAAGCAAAGGATATGGCTTTGTCCAGTTTGAGTCTGAAAACTCTGCAAATGCTGCCATTGCGAACCTTAACGGCTCCACTGTTGGAGACAGACAGATGTAAGTGTTATTTGCCTTGACTATAACCTCTTGCATGCGTGCTTATATATGGACTTATTTTGTAATGTGCAAGTTTATTTTCTTATCACCAATAACTGTTTTGCTCCATAATTAAATAACATTATACTTGCACAGTTATGTTGGCAAGTTTGTGAAGAAGAGTGACAGGGCTGTAACCAATCCTGAAGCTAAATACACAAATCTGTACGTGAAGAATTTGGATCCAGATGTCACTGAAGACCTCCTTATGGAGAAGTTCTCCGAATATGGAAAAATTATAAGCTTAGCCATCTTAAAAGATGAGAATGGAGCATCAAGAGGCTTTGGATTTGTCAACTTTGAGAATCCGGGCAATGCCAAATGTGCATTGGAAGCTTTCCATGGAACACAACTTGGTATAGTCATGAAATTCTACCAAGGTTTATTATATGATAAAGTTCTCACTTGTCACAACTGCTGCTATTTGAAACACTTTTCTAACCATGTTGTGTGTGTTGAGTAGGCTCAAAGGTTTTATATGTGGCCTGGGCACAAAAGAAAACAGAGCGTGAGGAAATGTTACGCCGTCAATTTGAAGAGAATAGGAGGGAGAAAATCTTGAAATACCAGGTTCTCATGAATCATTTCCTTCGTTAAAGGCTTGTAATTTTTTTTATATTATCTATATGTTTATAATTTTCTTTCAACGTTTTGATTTCAGGCTTCAAATGTGTACGTGAAGAACATTGATGATGACGTTACTGATGATGAGCTGCGGGAACACTTTAGTCAGTGTGGTACAATTACTTCTGCAAAGCTTATGCTAGATGATAAAGGAATGAGTAAGGGGTTTGGATTTGTTTGTTTCTCCACGCCCGAGGAGGCGATTAAAGCTGTGAACACTTTCCATGGTGAGTATGTTTATGTGTGAGTCTAGATTGAATGGAATATAAATCTAGCAAGGCATCTAAAGATATGCATGTGACTATGTACATAAATTTTGGTTCCAGAGATTCAGCCATACCTGCGTGCGTATTTTGTTTCTTCTGCTTGATTTATATAGATTAAACACACAATTATACTATTATACAACCTTTTCTTCATCATGATGCAAATACTCAATTTTTGTTGCATGAGGAACCAACGAAGGATGATCTCATTACAGAGCAATATAATGGCGGTGATTGCATTGCAGAGTTGGTTTCCTCATGCAGCTATTGTGAATGTGCATCGCACCTGTTTGTGCAATTTATTTTGGTTAATTCTATTACTGAGAGACCTAAAAAGTGTTGCTACTCTTTATAATCTAAGGTAAAAGGTTTGTATTTTTTTGTCACGCTATAATATACCCCTTTTCATACATTCAAATATTCGGAAGAGTGTGAGTACCATTAGGAGCCTAGTTATTCTGTCTTTGGATGCATACTAGATTCTCTTTGAGCAACAATAAAGGATTGCACTTCAGTGTGTGGAACTGTTTATATAATAGTAGTGGCTCAAAACCGAAGCCTCAGTCATATTCCCACTGTTCACTCTCCTCCCCCCTGAGCTTTGTGGATAGTCTCTTATAAATATGATAGTCTCATATTTAGGATCTCGTTAGTTTCAGGTAGTTTAAATATATATAAATTGATCTCTTGGACTAAAATTGTCAATATTCTACTGATTTCTTTGAACACCTGAGGTTATTTTGTCCGAAATTTTGGAAGTTTCAGTTTGGTGCACATGTGAGTACAAAGTTTTTATGGTGGAAGTTTTATTCTCCATGGTATGCATGCTCTTATATTTTCTTGAACCCTGTGCAAAATTGGTTGCATCGGGTGGAAAGCTAGTAGAAAAATCAGTTTCATAGAAATTGCAAATGGCTTCTTAGAAACTTGCCTTTTAATCTTCTCTCTTCTTCATATGCTGGATAGTAGTTTGTCATTTCCTAGTCTCTGCAAATACCATTGGGAAATCTCCTGTCTATGTTGCCTACATTTGATGTTGGACCTTGTGTCCGCAATCACTTTCTTATTCTTTTCCTGCAGTAAGATTCTTGATTTCATTTAGTATTCTAGTGTTAAATATTCAGTACTTAAATCATTATGTATCATGATGTTGAAGTCTTTTCATGGATGTTTACAGGTTTCATGTTGCATAGGAAGCCACTGTATGCAGCTATTGCTCAGAGGAAAGAAGAAAGACAAGCTCAGCTACAGCTACAATATGCACACCGTATTGCAGGGTTGGTAGGACCTTCAGCTGTTATTCCTGGCGGATATCCTACTCTTTATTACCCGTCTCCTGGTATTGTTTCACAAGTTCCAGCACACCCTGGTTTGATGTATCAGCCTCTGGGGATGAGACCAGGATGGAGGGCAAATGGCTTTGCAGATCCTTCCAGACCTGCTTTTCAACCATCTCCAGTTCCCTTGGTTAGTTTTAGTAAGATCTGTTTTAGCACTCAAGTCTTATAAACTGCTGTTCCCATGAATGCTAGTCATCTGTTATTGTCTACAGTCTCAAGATGGTAATTTTCTTCCTTTTTCCCTCATTTTTACAGACTCCTAATAATACAAGACCCAATAGACAAAACAGGGGTAGGATGAATGGCCATGTGCTACCACAGGGAGGCAGTCCCACATATCCATCACATTTGCAACAAGTGTTATCAAAAGATTCAAGCAAGCACCAGGTTTATTAACACTTTTATTGTGAATAAAATTCAAGTATCTCCAGAGTTTTTATCACTTATATTATGACTTTATATGCTAATTGATCATTCCATGTATTGTTCCTTGATTATATTTGGGGAAAATATATTATATAATTAATTACTTTATACCAATCTTCTATCTCTCAATGTCTTTAACATGAATTGGTAGTAGAGGAAAGTCACTGAAGTAAAGAACATATTTTCCCTGCTTGGCCTTCATTTTTCTTTTCTTTTTGTTGATAAGAAGGTTATTGCATTGAAAAAAAAAAAAACTCTACTCCACTGGATGCTCAGTCTAAAAATTTGTATGGAGTTTGTTTACATATAACAGGCTAATATTTCCTGGAAGAAAACGGCTGGTTAATGCCCTTATGCAATGTGTGTTGCTGCTAAAGTTTTCTTGAACTTCAGTAAGAACAAGAACGACAAATATTTCAACATTGCTTTATTATGTTAAGGGAGACGGCGCCAAATAAGCTTATTAGATTGTGCAGACATCTTCCAATTTTGATCAAATTTATACTATATTTCAATTTTAACTACCTAGGCTTTAACTAATTCTATTTGAATGAAAAAGTGTTCACAAAATACCTGCTCATCTTGTGAATTATATCCCACTTCTAAAAATTTCAATTAAGATACTGCTGTTACTTTGATGTTTCATGTACTGTTCAAGTCACACTAGAGTTCCTGAGCTACAAAACGTAGTGTTTGTGCAATTTTATGCCAGTATTAAAAAATGTTTTTAGCTTTTTCAGCATGTTGGGCATGTCAAATATGTGCCAAATGGGCGTTCAAGCGAGATGAACAAAGGATCTCCTGTTCCCATTGCTGATGGATCTGGTGCTCAGGGATCAGAGATGTTAAGTAGCCAGCTTGCTGCATCTCCACCAGAGCAGCAGAAACAGATGCTTGGGGAGCATCTGTATCCGCTTGTCAGTCAACTTAAGGTAAATCCTCTCCATAATATTCCTTCAGTTTTCTACTTCTATATTTGGATGTATGGATTTTGTATATTTTTTGATCCTTTTGTTTGATTCAAATATATGTATGTACATGTTATGAACCCTGTGAATTGGTTAGAACCATTTCTATTGCAATTAAAGATTTATGATCAAGATTCTTTGCTTGAAAATAAGTGATTATTACTGGAAACTGGGCTAGGAATAAGATCAATTGATTGGTTCATGATAATTCTTTAGATGGCTGATTATCATAATAGATTGTTGGATGTGATGATCATTTAAATGGAAATAAACTGTTTTACATAAAACAGTGCTCTGCACAAATGAAAAGAAGAAAGGTTCATTATAGTGTTTAAGCAACTTTATGTCTACCTCAGATAATGACTTTATTCTTATTTTTTTGTCAGGTTAAAAATGATTATTCTATTGGAATTCCTAAGCAAATTTGTATGCATTGCAGCCTAATCTTGCCGCAAAGATTATGCTAACAGAATTTCTATGCAAATTTGTATTCCTTGCAGCCTGATCTTGCTGCAAAGATAACAGGGATGCTTTTGGAGATGGACAATTCAGAACTACTACTATTATTGGAGTCACCGGAGTCACTAGCTGCCAAAGTGGAAGAAGCTGTTCAGGTTCTCGAGCTCTCAAAGGCCAAAGTGTCTACCCAAGATGCAATTCATTCAAATTACCTTTCTGCCCAAGTTGCAGTCAACTGAGAGGAAAGTGGTCAAATTGCAAACACAAGTTTCTTTGACATTCATTGCCATTTAAGTGCAAAAAAGAATCCTGTCCTTTTCATCTAGTTACCTTTTTGAATTTTTGATGCATCCTTGCTTAGTTATTTAGCTATGATGGAGTTGCAGTTATTAGACTTATGCCTATGAGAATTAAAATCTTATGATACCAAGCCTTTTAGTATCTTAATCTGATGTGTTGTAATTTTATATTTGTGCTTTCTGAAGATAAAATGAAAATATCTAGCACGAGACTGCTTGTGTGTTTATGAATCACTTTGTAC
>CAIGRQ010273181.1:0-11891 GCA_903798375.1 Fraxinus sp. D2006-0159 | reverse complement strand
CCCCCCCCCCCCCCACCCCCCTTCCATACATTCTCCAAATTAAACAAGAATTTTTTTCTCTCTATATTTATATGAAATATATAGGTATATACAGCAATTTATATGGAGGTTGTTTAAGGTGGTGAATTTGAGAATTGAATTGAGAACAAATTGAAATGAGCTAGGGTTTTGAAAAAAAGGAGAGGAAAAATGCCGATGAGTAGGTATGAGATAAGGAACGAGTACAGCTTGGCTGATCCAGAGCTGTACAAAGCCGCCGATAAGGATGATCCGGAGGCTCTGCTCGAAGGCGTTGCTATGGCTGGCCTAGTCGGCGTTCTCCGTCAGCTCGGTGACCTTGCTGAGTGAGTTCTTCTGTTTTAGATTTTTTTTATTTTTTTTTACTGTTTTACGATTGTTTTGTTTTGATTTGTGGTAATTGCTGGTGAAATGTGTGGAATTAGGCTTTCTTGTGGATTTTATTGTGATTTTGATGGTTGAGCACGTTTTTATTGTTAAAAAGTGTGGGATTGAGATCTATGTGATTTTTGGATATAGGAATTTTGGAGAACTGCGATGTATTTGGTTTTGTATGTTTTACCAGGCCTGGAATACGAGCTTGAACTGGAGAATTCTTTATTTATTTTTGCTTTCGCTGATTTCCTTGAATGGATTGATATCTTTTGATTGGTTAGCAGTGTACATGAAGTGACAGCAGGCTCACCTTTGTCTTGTTACAATAATAAGCCTTATGGATTAATTACATAAGAGATCCCCATGAAATTGCACTCCGGAACAGAAACTAGCCAAAAATTGAACCAAAATTGAGCAAAAAATCTCCTTCTATGATTTCAAGTTGCCAGTTCCATGTCATCGAGTGCAGTGTGAACTATGTTTTAATCAGTCTATGGGCTTTAAGAATCAATTGTATTATTTGTCTACTAGATATGGTATCGTCAGCAGCCAGGGAAGATGGGGATCACATTTAGTGTATCATATGATGTCTGTATTAAATTTGTGAAATTAGATTGATCCAACTTTAACTGAAAAGATTATTGCATTTTGTTGGCACCTTTATCTGTGTTTCTTATCAACATTGATGAAACACAATTTTAAAACTTTTTCTGCATTATGTTACTGTAACTTTTAATCCTTTAGCGTATGTCGCGATGCAATATTATGGTGCAGCTGATTTCTAAGTTAATGTTGGTTGAGGATTCTGTCTTTTTGCTCTAGCCTTATTTTCCTGTTGTTTGGAAATGACATTTTTCAAAATGTTTACCTGACCATCTAAGCAAATTATAGCATATTTTTAAATGTTGTTTTTGCCGTTATTGCTCTTAACAATCTCTTTTTTCTCACCTTTCTAACATGCCTGATGCATCAATACATTTTACACTGAAGTTGCTATCAATTCTGTAGTTCATTAAAAATCAAACAACTTTTATCAAGGTCTTTTGTTTGTTAAGAAGGAAAAATTGGTATTCTTCAGGGAATTAATTTCTATAGGTTGTTTGGAAGAGTGTGACAGTTGAATTGTTTCTAGCTAGATGGTTCCTTCAACCTCAGTCATCCCATCTGATCTTGTAATTTCTTTTATTTTTTCCTTAACCAAAGGGAGAATTTTACAATAGGCAGCAATTAAATTCTCTTTCCCATACTAGCCTGAGTGTGAAGCAATTTTCTCTTAATTACTTGTGTCTTGTGATTGCTGAAGGTTTGCTGCTGAAATTTTTCGTGATCTGCATGAAGAAGTGATGGTGACTGCTGCCAGAGGCCATGGCTTAATGGTTCGTGTCCAACAGCTTGAGGCTGAGGTTCCTTTGATTGAGAAAGCATTTCTCTCCCAAACCAATCATTCTTCATTCTTCTATAATTCTGGTTAGAACTTTCTGTTGAATTATTTTTCAGTTGAATGTGTTACAAAACCTCACTCTTATTATTTTTACTCAGCAGTTTTTTAAATGGTGATCCTATATTCGTTTTGTGCTAAACTTGTTGCAAATTACATTGTTTCTAGTAATTTTCTGTAAATCTTGACAGTGAACTTCATAATTCTGTTGTGCCAACATAATGTTTTATTTAGGTAGAGATATGATGCATAAAATTTCAACTGGGAATTGTTATGGTTTTCATCCTTTTAGGAATCTGTCTTGAGTTCACTTTTCTAAATTAGGAATCTGTCTCAAGTTCGTTTTCTAAATAACATGTTTGGAAGATGCCTCAAGTTGTTTGATAAATATCACAGTATTATTGGCTGAACATTTATATTGCAGGTGTTGATTGGCATCCTAATCAAAAGATGAACCAAAACCTAATCACACAGGGAGATTTACCTCGATTTATAATGGATTCATATGAAGAATGCAGGGGTCCACCTCGCTTATTCCTTTTAGACAAGTACGATCCTCTGTCTATACAAGTAGTGTCCAACAGTACTGAAATAACGTCTCTAAAAGTTAATGAAACCTGCATATGAATTTAAATCTCAGAATTTCATGATTTCTGACAGGTTTGATGTTGCTGGTGCTGGGGCATGTTTAAAACGTTATTCTGATCCTGCATTCTTTAAAGTAGAAGCACCATTCAATGGAATGACAAGCACAGATGTTCAGAGGGACAAGAAAATCCGCAAAGCAAAGGTACCTTGGCTATTGCAGCTTTCAGCACCTAGTATAATCAATTTATACTTGAGCAGATTTATGCTCTCTATTTAGTTCCTGCTTGAGCCCCATTTTCCAAGAACTCATTTTTCTCTACACCCATTTTCAACCACACATTCTTCGAATAAAATAATTTTACACACAAAAACAAAACTTTTTAACTACACATTCTCCAAAAAAATCACTATTACGAAATCTATTCTCCCAAGAATGGGGCTCGAATAGAACCTTAGATATTTGTCTTTTGTGGTATTTGTGGATGTCCTACCAAGACGCTTTGTACGATTAAGAAGAAGCTATTTGGAAAATTCTTTTTCTGATTATACAGAAGTAGAGAAGTTGCAGTATCTTTTTCATTGTATGCGCTATTGAGTGTATGGTATCACATGTGTTCCCTCTAGGCCTATATTTGAAGTTTATACTTTATCCATCGTCCTTGAAGTTTAATTAACCTCTTCCAGACTATTATGCCCCTGTTTGAAACCCATTTTGAGGAAAAGAAAATTTTTGGAATAGTGATTGATGTGAGAATGTGTGGTGGAAAAGTGATGAAAAGATTTTGATTTGTATGTAATATTATTTTATTTGGAGAATGTGTGGTTGAAATGAAAAATGAAAATGAGAATGAGAATGGGAATGGGAATGAGAAATTAATGGGTGTCAAACGAGGGCTAAGTTCCTACCTGGAAACTGTCATTTTCACTGATAACAGTTCAAATCGTAGAATGTATACTCTCCGATCATCTCACCTGTTAAATACCAGTAAGTACTATAATTTAAAAGATAAAGTTTTATTGGTAAATTTTGAACGGAAATAATCTGCAGGGATCCTTGGATCAAGTTTTTATACTTTGCCTCTTCATTTCAAGTTCAGATTTTCTTAACCTGTAGTGTCTCTTCTTTTGATAATATTGATTTGGGCTGTTTAGTAAACAAAATATCATATTATTTTAAGTTTACACTTGCAATATCTGAATGGTGGACAGTTACATGATTTGGCCTTTATTTGTAACTTGAATTCATAGAGAACCATCAGTTAGAACTTAGAACCAGGCAATTAGCATGATATGTGATGTATGGAAACCTATCCCGCTTCCATATTTTACAAACCGTTTCTTTCCTTTCTTGATTTTGGAGTATTTTCATGGAAAAAGCCATCAGTTTCTCGTATGCCTTACATAACTTTCCAGGTTGTCCATTTATTTTCTCCCGTATTTATGTATGTTTCTTGTTTTTATGTCTAGCAGAAGAAAGGGCCACGCTGGAGGAATGGAGAAACCCCTGAGGTTGCTTTACCAACAACACATGCCAAGTAAGACTTTAATATCTTTATTTTCAGGATTTCTCTCTTTTTTAATAATAATATATTATTACTATTACTATTACTATGCACAACATGAGATCTGCATTATGACGAGTATCTTAACTTTTACAGACTCCATCAATTGTTTCTTGAGGAGCATGTTGAGAATGGTGTAAGTAATCCTGCTCGTCGAGTGAAATTGAAAAGGAAGCTGAATGGATTTCCATTTAACTTGAAAACTGGGAAGAGCTACATGGAGAAGCTGTTGAATACCTCTTCCCCAGAACATAAAGTGGTTCATGAAGTTTCGGTGAGATCGTCACCATTGAAATTACAAACAAATGATCCTAATGAAACTGGGCCTAAGGTGCTTAAACTAAGAACTGTGAGTCCTGAAACAGAATGTGTGGGAAGAGAAAGAAGTCCTCCATCATCTCTAGATAGAGAGGAAACTATGCTACAAACATCCATTTATGAGCCGAATGAAATTTCCACAGACGATAAAATGTCAGAGGTGTCCAAACCCAGTTCTAGTTATGAAGCATATGACAGCTCATCCGTTCTTCACAGAGTGACAAGTGAAAAGGATATAGCAGTAGATGAAGAAAGCAAAACCGAAGGCTGCTTAGATGGTTACCAATCTGATGATATTGTTAGTGAGAGAGACAATTATGTAGATGCACCTTCAACAATGGATTCAGAAATGGATACAGATTCTGAAATGAGAGTCAAGAGTGATTTGGTCTCCTTGAATATCAAAAGGCAGCTGTCAATTTCTGATGCAAATGAAGAGCATTCTTCAGATTCTCAATCAGTTGCAACCTCCACTTTATCCAACGATGGGAACAATTCATCCAAAAAAGAGATATCTAACTTTTCATTATCTGATACTCTAAGCACTTCAGCTGAAAACTCACCATCAGATCGTGATGCTTGTGCTGAAGTCTTTCCATCGGGTAATATTCCTGAAACTGATATCATTGATAGATCATCCCACCAGCAAACTAGTCGTGGAGACGATTCAGTTTCCCAGGATCCAAAACCTGTTGTTTCTGATGATACATGTGTCGGCTTAGCTGAAATCCCCAGTCACACTGATTTTGGTGATCTGATTTCTAGCTCATGTGTGACTGATGCAATCCCTACTTCAATACATTTGGATTCAGAATCATTTGTTGGAAAAGGTAGGTTCGGGGAGTCGGATGAAATGTCTTCTTATAATGAAATTGCTAATGAGTTAAGAAATAAAGAACATGACAGGACAAACATGGTTACGGATCTATCCTGTATTCAAAGTATCCCTTCTACAGTACCGCAGATAGGAGATGATTTCCCGCCAAGACTATCTGCTGAAAATCATCTGATAGATGAATCAAATGGAAACATGAATGATTATGTACCCGGTATATCTATGGTCTCTGAAGTTCATTGTCATACTAGAGAAAATTCACTGGGAACGTCTGGCAAATACTTGCATGGGAATGATTCAGATAAGGAGGATCTAAATCTGGACGAGGACATAGTTGAATATGATGATTTATATATGGCGTCTGCCAAAAAAACAGTTCCATGCCTATTAGTTAAGGAAGTTCCAAATTTACATGAAAAGAGTGAGTGTGGTCAATCTGATACTATTTCTCAGCACAGTGATTGTTCTGTACCTATTGTGTCTGAAGAAAAACAGCTTGTGGATGAGTTGGACGATGAGAATCCAAATGTATTTTCTGATGCTTCAAATAATTTATCATGCATATTGGAGGCTGTTACCGAGAAGGCAAATGATGAAAATTCATTGGATAATATGGCTCAAACTGTTGGTGCAAATGATGATTACACTTGCACTTTAGTTGACGATAAGATTGGTTCACCAAATTCAGTTTCGCCCCATACAGAAGAAAACTCTCTTTGTCTGTCCCAGAAAGATTTTGAGCCTTGTAATGCTCATGATATTATTATTTCTGCAAAAGAAACGACAAGTAATGAAATTCCAGTAATTGAAAATCCGAAATCTTGTGACTCCGTAGGGTTGCAGGGCACAGGAATAAGAGATGATGCTTACCCTCTTGATTTAGCCGATGTGGAAAGTTCACATTGTAGTGAGGAAAATCTTGATGAACCTGTGACAACATCAAATGGTGTAGAAGTGGATGGAATCAACCCATGCACTGATTTGATTATAAATGATGCTACTGATAATACTCTATCTCCCAATCCTACATCACTGAATGAGGTTCATGTACGTTTAGATGAAGTGGATTCTGAGGCAGATCAATCAGTTGCTGTAGTCATGGCTACTAACATTGCTGCCGCTGGCAATAATAGTAATATGAATGGCTTAGAAGTTGGTGGAGTCAACCCGTCAACTGATTTGATTGGAAAAGATGCTACTGATATTACTCTCTCCCCTGATTCAACATCACTAAATGAGGTTCAAGTAGAGTTAGATGAAATGGATTCTTTGGCAGATCAATCAGGTGCAATGGTCATGGTTGCTACTGTTTCTGGCCCTGACAATGATAATAATGAAGATGATGTCAGCTCATCTGTGGATCTCAACAAGTTGCAGGAAGCATATACTTGTTCTTCTGGGGATTCAGATCAGAATGAATTCAAAAGTGAAATGAAATGTCTGCCAGACAGTCACAAAGAATCTGGGTTAGCAAAGGAAGTGGGCGAACAAGAAGCTGCCTCGTCGGGCTCGGACTCAGTTTTATGCAGCAGCCCTGTTAAATATGATCATCCCAAGTCAGATTTATTAGTTATCATTCCTCACTCCTATCTTGATTTAGAAACTGAGAACAGTTTGGATCTTGTCAATGCTGCCCCAACTCAGTCGTCTTTGGAACAAAATGGCTTATTAGCTATAGAACAGGAATCTCACTGGCAAGGTGTTCTCATAGATCATACTGAAGATGCTTCCACTTTACATATCCATCATAATGCAGAAGAAGCAATTGTAGAAGAAACTATCAAGTTACTTCCTAGTCAAGGTGATAAAGACGATTTTCAAGATACTGTTGAGGAAAACTTGGAGGAGGTACCAGAATTGAAACTTGTGCAGAATTTAGATCACAATGATCCTGAAGGATCCAGCGATGCTGCTTCTAAATGTTTACCGGTAAACATTCAAAATCAACCTTCTGTATTGGAGATTCCAGAACAGGGCAGCAATGATGTTAACACGTCTGGATATCCTAAGGATCCATGCATTTCAACTCTTCCTCCTATTAACCCTCTTTCTGAGGCAAATCTGATCCATCTGGAGGAATTGCCTCCACTGCCACCTCTCCCTCCCGTTCAGTGGAGGATGGGTAAGCTTCAGCATGCTTCTGCTCCAGAGAGAGTAGCAACACAACATAATGTTGGTCCATTCGTATCATCATTGCCAACAGTTGCTGACCAGAATGTTCAAAACCCAATTTTGCCAGTTTCAGCCGTGACAAGTGAGCATTCATTTTCTTTTCAGGAATATTCTTCTGCTCATACAATGCACGTCTCTGGTTCACTCTCATCTCAAGTGCCACATGTTGGTCATCCCAGCAATACTGAAAATAATTGTCTTGTGCTTGGTGGAAACCAATCGATGAACTCATCCTTAATGTTGCCTGAACAATACAATGAAATGCCACAAGACAGTTTCCTTATGGGAAATGGAAGCGTATTACGTTCTCAATTAACTTCATTCTCCCAAGAAACTTCTGTAGATGCAGCTTCCACTAATAACATTTGTTTGACACGTGAAGTGATCAGACCTTTGCATCAAGTGGTCCCAGAAATCAGTTCTGAGGAAGAGGTGGTCCCAGAAATCAGTTCAAAGGAAGAGGTTGCCCCAGAAATCAGTTCAAAGGAAGATAAGGTTGAATGCAGCTCTTCTAGTGTGGAGGCAAACCCTACGAGGCCTGAAGCAGTTAAATTTTTACCAAAGATGCCTATGCTTGTCATGCCATCTTCAGAGGGTGAAAACACGTCGCCACCTGTGGAAGATGGAATTGCAAATGGGAGTAGAACAATGAAGCAACCTAGACCTCGAAATCCTCTGATCGACGCTGTTGTGGCTCGTGATAGAAGCAAAGTAAGTATTCCAAGGTCCCTTGGCCAGTTAAAAAATAGAGTGGGTTTAGTGAGATGCATCCTTTTGATAAGTTGAATTATTCTGCAGTTGAGGAAAGTGACAGAACGTACTAGGCCTGAGATACAGGAAGTTGATGAAAGAGATTCACTCTTGGAACAAATACGGACCAAGGTAAAAATAGAAAAGCCTGGAGTATTTTCTGGTGTTCTTTGATTTGTATCCATTGTCATTTTGAGTAGATAACTAAATATCATCTTCATTTGTCAGTCATTCAACCTGAAACCTGCAGTTGCTAGTAGGCCTAGCATCCAGGGTCCTAAAACCAATCTTAAAGTTGCTGCAATTTTGGAGAGAGCAAATGCCATTCGCCAGGTCTCTCTCTCTCTCTCTCACGCACACAGCACGCTTGCATGTGTATTCTTGTTTTGTGTTAATTATGGTGTATATTGATGAAATATTGTAGGCATGTGTTGGAAGTGATGACGATGATGAAGATAGTTGGAGTGATTCATGAACAATCTTCCCTAAGCTGTAATTCCTGAATAGTACTGCCATCTTGTGGAAAATCTTGCAAGAGTTTGGTTGCACTCGAGGGTAAATATGGGGGATGTTATTGGAAAGTTAAACGAGATTCTTATTTTATGTCTTCTGTTTTCTACCTGTATAGTATCCTGTCTCTCTCTTCCTGATATAATACAGCTCCTTGGGTTGCTTACCAACCAGGGTAACGTCCAGCTGAATTTTGTTGAAGCATGGTTGAGGCACGTGTGTAGATAGACTAGTAATTCTATTGCATGTAAATGTTGGAGATATATGTTTGAAATTGTTTTTCTTCCCCCCAAATTTCATTTTTTAAACGCACGTTACTTCATTGGTTTTGCTTTATACCAGACATTACATAGAGCTTGTAATGGTGAAATGAATTGCTAGGACCAACTGTAGACATATAATCTCATTCTTTGTAGGTTTTACGTGGTGAACTTTTTATTTTAGTTCAATTTGATTTGTTTGAGAAGAGTTGAATAGCTGAATGATTTATTATAGAGCAAGCCAGTGGTCGAGGTTGCTTTTTCCGGTTCTTTAAGGATTATCAGCTCGATGTTGCTTTCATGTGCTGAATGACGCATACGACTGAAAATCCCTTTGGTCTCTGGCATTCTTAAAAGAGGTTTTTTTTTTAATAGTGTAATACAGCTAGTACAAAAAGAAAACTGCCCAAGCTATCAGACCCGTGTAATGCAAGCCCTAGTCATTTTCCCGAAGTTAAGCGTCAAATTTGAAAGATGGTCTCTTAAAAGTCAAATTCGAAGAATGGAAATGAAGTATAGTTGGAATTTGAGAATGCGTCTATGACTTGATGCGTGATTTGATTCTTTTGAATCTTTGAAAACTTGAATTTTTTAGGAGATACTAAGATACAAGTATAAAAAAAGGGTATATTTATAAATAATAGAGTAACAACCCATAAGTTCTAAATCTCCAGTATTATTTCAGATTTTGTATTTGCTATCAATAGAGTAATATTAATGTATATTGTATATATTTTTTTTTAATCTAGTAACAAAACCAAATATATGTTTCAGAGTGGTGTATTCAATTGAGACTTTTGAAAACTTTTATAATATTTTTGTGGATTTTGTTGAAATTTTATAGATTTGTATGGAAGTAATGGAAGTTTTTCTTAAACTTCTATAGACTTGTATTTTAAAATTTTTATAAATTTCTGTAGAATTAAAAAGATTTTAGAAAACTCTCATTTAAAATAAAATTCTCGTGGATCTAATAAACATTGTGAAGTTTTCACGTACAAGGTGATAATTTCCACAATTTCCCTTCCACTCCTCATTTAGTAAAAAGTATTTTTAAAATTAAAAATTTAAGTCACCTTAATTAAATAAATAATAATCAAAATAATATATATCATTATTCTATGATAAAAAATAAATAAATAATTTATTGTTCAATATTATCAATATGGCATACCCTTAAAGAGTAATCAAGACATCAATTTATTTAAATTTAATCATAAATTAGTATTTTTTTTTATATATAAGATTTTACAATTTAATTACAATGATCCTTTTTCATAAAAAAATGGATGGAAAAGGAAAAAAATTATAAAAACCTTTAGTCGCAATTTTATTTTCATATAAAATGGAGATAAACAATAAAAGATATAGCAAAAAAGAAAAAAAAAATAGAAACAAATATGATCGATAGAAAAAAATAAATTTTCAATCATAACTCTAATAACGAAAGAGAAATATTCAAATAAATAAAGAATATATTTTAAATATTTATTTTTGTGAAAGTTTCCCAAAATTTTGGGATGAATAAGAGACAAATTTTAAGATTTTGTTTTTGTACTTTCTATTTAAAAGTCAGTACTCTAGACATTCTTATAAAAAAATTTAAAAGTCACCGACAATTCAAATATCTCAAGACATGAGACTTCTAAAAAAATTCAGTTAAATATATTGATACTTTTTAGAAAGTCTATAATAAATATTCCTAGGATGATTATATTGTCACACAAGCTTTCATTTTTTACACCATACTTTTAAAAATCTTTCATATTGACAAACATGGCCATAAGTAAAATTTCATAAATAAACACTGTTAACTTTTTCAATTTTTACATAACACATCTTTGTTCGTTCCACCACATCACAACTCCACCAGTTTTCTCCTTCTCTGTTATCTTCAATGTCTCCCTCACTGCCACTCCACCGTTCAACTTGGTTATGTGAGAAACTTGGATGAAGCCGATGCCCATTGTTTGTGGTGGTGCAGGTTCTGATTTCAGTGATAACTGTTAGAAACATGGAAGTGGAAGTGGTTTTTTCGGGCTTCGCTTTCCATCCAAAGGGAACAGATGCAACAAGCTTGATTGGCAATAGAACCGGCTTAATTGATCGAAGGCTCGGTTTCTAGTGTTCATTACGCATAAAAAACGAAAAAGCTTATTTCAATCATGATATCCAATTAAAGAAAATTAAGAACTAATAGCTCTAAGTATTATCTATAACTAGTATAAAAGAGGTTGTTGCCTTTTTACTATTCACAAGCTGAACGGCTAAGGCACTTAAGCCATTTCTTTTTTTTTTTTTCTTTTCAATATTTTAGGTTACAAATATGCGTTTTAACCGATTTAAAAATTTGTTAGAAATATTGAAGTACGACCATGATAAATATATGATCGATAAATTATAAATATCAAAAATAATTTTTCATTAATTGTGAAACGAAAAGTCATGATTTTTTATGTTTCTTTTCAATATCAAGCTCATTTCAATGTCCTTTTTTCGAACTTTATTTCTCTTAAACGTTTGATTTGATATTTCGCGATATGAATATCCATTTGGATCGATTTAAATTTTTTAAAAAAAACTTACAATGTGATAACAATAAATATANTGAAACGTAAAGTCATGATTGTTTATATTTATTTTCAATCTCAACCCCATTCCAATATCCTTTTTTCGATCTTTATTTTTCCTACATTGTTTGATTCGATATTTCACGATATGAATATCCATTTGGATCGATTTAATTTTTTTAAAAAAAACTTAAAATGTGATAATAATAAATATATTATCGATTAAATTTAAGTATAAAAATTATCTTAAATTATTAAACGTAAAATCATATTCGTTAATTTTTCTTTTCTACCTACCATCAACTCTCATACTCACATCAATTTTTCCCAATTTCATTTTTCTTCAGTTTTTATCTTAAATTAAGCCGATTTTTTTTATTATACGTTTGATTCAGTATTTTAAGTTACAAATATACGTTTTAAGCAATTTAAAATTTGTTGGATATCTTGAAGTACGCCATGATAAATATATAATAATTTTACATTAATTGTGAA
>CAIGRQ010273130.1:0-16152 GCA_903798375.1 Fraxinus sp. D2006-0159 | reverse complement strand
GCTTAATTGTAAAATATCCAAAGTACGAGGATTAAAGTTAAAACTACTCAAAAAGTTGTGCGGGACTTCACGATGAACATTAGAGAGTGATATGGGTCAATTGGATAAGAAAAGAAGTCAAATGAGTGAAATATAGTCGAAGTATGCTCACACATCAATTTCAAGTCAAAAAAAGTTTTGCTTCGAATTTTCAATCTCAGATTGAGAATCATTTTTGGCATAGTGAACATTCGAATTGAAAAAAAAAAAAAAAAGATATTTCTTGAAAAATCTTAGTCATTTGAATTAGCTTGCGCTTTGAATTGTCTCAGTTGGATATCGAGAAATAAAGATATAATAAAAATATTGACAAATGCTCGGGACATAACTAGGCGCCCACCTGACCCCATCTTAGGACCGCCAGAAGCCAAAAATAGCCTTAGAGGTGTGTGCCTAACTTACAACTAGGCATACACCTAGTTCATTCCCCGGGAAGGATTTTTGTTTCCTTTTTCTTGATCAGGTTATGTATGGAATTGCATCTTTAACATCTTATGTAGCCTAAACAAAGTCCAGAACATGAGGAACGATTATTCTATCATTGAAGTGACGCAGAACTGGAGCTTTAGAAAGTATTAACACAAGTAATTGAAGACTTAAGGCTCAAATTGAAGGAAAAGTGCAAGAAATTGATTTGTAAAGCTTCTACATCTATTCTTTGAATTGGGAGATGTCTTCTCTTAACTTCTTGTGTAATTTTGATATAATTATGTTAGGCTGAACTTCTCTTTATATTAGATGAATGATGAAACCTTTTGAGCTATATTTCTATTTCATGGTTTATCGTATTTTAGTTATTTCTTGCATTTGTGATTAAATATGCATGGATATTGTTTTATTTGATTGTTTAGTTACCAATTAGATAATTTGTTGTTTGGTAGTGTTGGAAAACTCACAATAGGGTGAAACATTGCATATTTGACACTTTGACAATAGGTGTTAGGAATTACATTTATGGTGTGTGCCATTGTGTGATTGAATACATCTCTTTGCATATGAATTCGGACAATGAATAGAATTAGGACTTGCTTAGGATATGTTTAATATATCTTAGAAAAGAATATTATATATTAATGGATTATTGATTGTCACGAACACTTGAAGATAACTAAATTATATGATTTGAGAATAGGAAATAGAGTCAATAGGTGGATTCTGAAATCCAATACATTCATCCCAATATTTGATAAAAACCAATCTTTATAGCATTCTTAGCTTAGTTAGAATAATTACAAAACCAACTTCTCTTTTGTATTACAAACATCGAATTTGATACAAACTAGTAATCAATAATTAACAATTATTTCTTGTGGGACGATAACTCAACTCACTAATTATTTTACTTGTCAACAATCTCGTAAGCTTGCAGGTTTTGTCCGAACAAATTTTTGGCACCGTTGTCGGGGAATAATTTTGTTTAATTATATTTTATTAGCTTATATTAGATTCTATTTTCATTTGTTTTAGGCTATTCATCACTCTTCCTAAATTCTCTTGTGTTTTTTGTTCTTATCAGATGGTCTTCCATTCATAAAAGATTCTGAAGAGGTCGAGCTTGCTCCATTGGATCTCGAGATCGAAAAAACCTTCAAACAGAGTAGAAGGGAACATAAAATAGCAAGAGAAATGGCTGATAATCAAAATCTCAAAACAAAATTAGGTCTAGAATCCACTTCAACTGCAACGCCAATTTAAAAGAGGGTTGTCACCGATGAAGTCCCTATATTGGTTGGGGGATTATGTGAATCTAGTGCCTGCACCAATGTAACCCGTTATCATCTACTCTCATTTTGGACAACTAACTTCCACCTTCGACTAGATATCATCAACCTCTTTCAAAACATCAGGACATCAGATTCTTTATAAAAGTGATAGAAAATCCACACGAGCATGTTAGAGCTTTTCTAATATTGTGTGAAGTTATTAGTCATGAAGGGATGCTAGCAGAAGTATTTCGAATGTGTTAATTTCTCATACTTGAAGGATGGCTCAAGCGAATGGCTATATTCGTTACCTGTCAGAGCAATCTGTTGTGGAATGATATGGTACAAAAATTTACTATGAAGTTCTTTTCACCATCTCGAGTCCATTAAATCCAAAATAAAGTACACACCTTTAAGCAAAGGGACTTTGAGAGCTATCCAGAGGCATGTGAGACGTTCAAGGACTTGTTTAGTAAGTGTCCAAATATTGACATTTCCAAGTAAGCTCAAGTACACATCTTCTATTATGGATTTCACTAAGAATACAGAAATATGGTAGATGCTTCAGTGGGTAGATCAATAATGAAGATAGATATTGATGAGGCTCATGAGCTATATGAGAGGATAGCAAAAAATCAGTCTATGTGGCCAATCGACATGGGTACTCCGTGAATATCAACATGTGTGCATAATATTGATGTGGTGACCACACTAGTAGCATAGATGGAAGTGCTTATAAAGAAATTAGATAGCATATCTCATATGTGAATATGGTACATCAGCTGACACCAGCTTGTGTAGGTTGTGGGGCACTAGTTACCATTTAGCATACACTCATATGATTCAGTCTGCATAGGTTAGCTATGCACAGAACTCATAGAGGCAAAAGAGAAATCCTCACTCTAACACTTATAGTCTTGGGTGGATAGATCGTCCTAACTTCTCGTGGGCAACTAATTAGGGGTAGGGAAATCCCATTCAGAGCAACCCGCTAGGATTTCAACAGCAATAAGAAAAGAGGTCATCTTTGGAGGAACTTCTTGTGAAACACATCAGAAAGACGGAGACTGCTATCTGGAACATCAGGTGGGACAAATAGCAAATACTTTGTCCAATAGAACACAAAGTACCCTATCGAGCGACAGAGAGAATAATCCACGTGAACAGGTATTAATAGTGGAAGCTGTGAATTATGCAAGTGTTGAGACACTCTCATTCAAGCATGCTACCCCTATCCGAGCTTATATGGCTCCTATTCCATTTCCTTAAAGGCTGCGAAGGCAACCAAAAGAGGAATATATTTAGGCCATCACAACAAGGGATGGAGTTTAGATGTCAGAGATCAACACAAAAAGAAAAGAGACTAAGAGTAATCAGGTACCTACCATAGGCAAAGAATAGTAGAGTTGTTTGAAGAATCAGCAAAAGCTTTTAGACAGTCTACATGTTAAGGCAACCATTCATGTCAAAACACTTATACCTACAGTTGCGTTTCTTCAAAGGTTGCAGAGCAACAAGCTGGATAGGCAGTTTGCAAAGTTTTTGGAAACCCTCAGAAAGTTACAAGTTAATTTTCCTTCATTAATGCAATCCTGCAAATTTCAAACTATTCCAAGTTTATGAAAAAAAATATGTTGATTAAGAAGAGGAAACTACCTGAACATGAGACAATTGTATTAAGAGTGTAGTGCAATCCTCTACCATAAGCTCTCGCCTAAGCTCAAAGATCCAGGAGTTTCATTCTACCTTACTCTATATGAGATCCACATAACATTAATGTTTTAATTAACTCTAGAGCAAGTATTAATTTGATGCCTTTAGGAATCTATTGGAAACTAGGAATGTGAGAGCCAAAGAAGACATCAATCACGCTACAACTAACTGATAGGTTGATAAAATACCTTTGGAGAACAGTTGAATGCATGCTTATCAAAACTAGAGATTGCATTTTTCCAGTCTATTTCATAAGAGATTGGAGAGAATCAAGATATGCCACTAACATTAGGAAGACCATTTCTAGCAACTGGCTGAGCTTTGTTGAATTTTGAAACATGTGAGATGATTTTGAGGGTGGAAAATAAACAACAGAGTTTTACTATGAACACTCCACTCAAACGACCTCCCTAACTCAAAGAGGGCAAAAAGATGGAAATTGAAGGGATGACTATACAAGTCATTGCTACAAGAAAGGCGTCGGTGAACTTGTTGGAGCGATAAAGGATTGGTACGAGAAACTTCTCTAAAGAGTCAATGATGAAGCTGAAGATGTCTGCTAGTGCAACCATTGCAAAGCCTAAAATTTCGTATTCAAGCTACCATGAGTAGCCAAAACAACTAGGTCAAATTAATGACTACAAAAAAAGTACCTATTAAGATGCAACTCAATGTTCTACCCTTTTATTTATTACGTTTCTAGATATATGATATGGATTTTTTTTTATTTAGGTGTCATCATCCATACAAAAAAATGTGAATAATAATTTCAGGTTGTAACCTACGGCCGTAACCTACCTACGTCCCTTGTTCTGTCACCTATTCCGTTTTCTCCTTCGCCCCTTGATTTTCTTGTTTGTTGTGAGATGTTTGAGTCTAATATTAATTGTCTCATGTTAATTGGTTATTAATGTTTGAACTTTATTCATTTTACAAGAGCATGACATTTAGAAATACTCAAACCAACACTGGACAAGGGGACGGACGCAATAAACCGATTCATCTAGCTCGTACACTTCATACAATTTCAGCCACCACCTTCAGCTTAACTAGGGAGTCTTCAGTTTTCCCTCTTTGCCTTTCTTTTCTACATAGTTAGCAATATGATATATTTTCGTACATTGAGGGCAATGCACGTTTCAAGTTTAGGGGTGTAATGCTATCGTCAATTATGTGTATTTTATTGCTTTTGCAAGTTTGTTGTGTGTTATTTTAGTGAATAAAATTGTATACTTGTGTGAGTTAGATGGTCTTGCTGGCAATAATGTATATATTGGAATTATGTGTTAAACTAGAAATGGTGAAAATATTACATGTTGTGATTGATTAATGCTTAATTAGGTAAAACTTGATCTTCCTTGTGCACATAATTGTATTTTTTTTTTTTTTTTGCATCATGAATGAGTGTTTCTGTTCGTATGTTGAAATAAGTTGAAATTAGTGGAACTTAGTTGCTAAAACCAAGAAAGACCACTATTACGTACATTCTTAAACCACCTTTAGGATAATTTGAAGATTGTTGAACTAATGTATAAAAACATTGATATGATTAAAGATTCCATGCGCAAAAGTCTTGTGTAGATTGTCTAAGGTCAATAGGATGAAGATTAGGTGAAAATCATGAGTTATGAGTCAGTTTTTAAGAATAAGTTTTTAATAAGGTCATTTCAATAATCATAGTACCCTAAAAGATCTCAATGATGACATCTATTGAAAATCTCAAAAAAGAAAACTCAAAAGGGATCAAACTAGTACATGAAACAACATACACAAAGCATAATTGAGAAATAAAGTGCATGAAATAAAAATCGTACTAAATACTTTGATTAAGACTCGGACTTTGTTCAAAAGAGCTAGACCTTTAATAAGAGATAATTAGCCTAATTGAGTCTTAGATGTTAAAGCAGTAGAAAATGAAGAGAATCCTTAGTTGTTGAAGTGTTTAACTATTACTAGTGACATTTATCCAAGTTAAAGAGAGTGAAGATTATGATCATCTGGAAATTCAGCCTAGGATTAAACTTTAGGAAGATGAGTGAAAATAATAAGTTTGGAAATGTGTATCTTACGAGTGAAGAAATGAGACATTTGACCACTGAGGGTCGAGAATTGAACCAAGCATGAGTTTGTGATATTTTACATAAGTCCACACACACAAGTTGAGTTTTACATTGAATAGGTATATATTGATCCTTCAATGTGATTTTGAAACTATTCTTTGTATTGACATAGAAATTTCAATCCTAAGACTACTGTCAAGTTATTTAACCAATTGTGTTGTGAATTAGGCTGTAGTTTGTTTAAGAACAAACAAATATTCAAATTTGAAATGTTTGATAAGTGTATTTTGTACACTTTTGAACCTTTAATCTAGAGTATTTATTTCTTATTTTGATGGATTATGGTTTAATTTTATGTGTATTGTGTTTGTTAGGTATAAATCGAGACATAAATGACGGAATTGGAGAAAACGATGAAAATGACTCAATTGAAAGAGATCCAAAGTTCGAGAACTAAAGTTTAAATATCCACGATGAAGATTAGAGATTTTTAGGAGTCAATTAGATAAGAAAAGAAGTCAAATGGATGAAATATAGTCAAAGAATGCTCACACATCAATTTCGAGCAAAAAAGGTTGTGCCTTGAATTTTCAGCCTCAAATTGAGACTCATTTTTGGCATAGTGAACATTTGAATTGAAAAAATAATATTTTAAAAATTGTAGCCCTTTGAGTTGGCCTCCCAACACAATTTGAATCACCTCAATCGAATATCGAATATCGAAAGATATGATAAAAATACTGACGATTGTTCAAGATATAACAAGGCACATGCCTAGTCCAAATTTCCAGCCACGCTCCTGCCACTATCCTAGCATTGTCAAAAGCTAAAAACAAAAATGACCTTGGAGGTTTGTGCCTCACTTACAACTAGGCATGCGCCTAGTTCATCCCCGATGAAAGATTGTTGTTTCTTTTTTCTTGATCAGACTATGTATTGAATACATTTTAAGCATCTTATTTAGCCTAAATAAAGTCCAGAACATGAAGAACGATTATTCTATCATCGAAACGAAGACAAAAAAAGAGCTTTAGAAAGAATTAACACAAGTAATTGAATATTTAAGGCTCAAATCGAAGGAAAAGTACAAAAAATTGATTTGATCTATTCTTTGAATTGGGTGACGTCTTTTCTTAACTTCTTGTGTAATTTAGATATAATTATGTTAGGCTAAACTTCTCTTGTATTGGATGAATGATAAAATATTTTGTCGATATAAATACAAAGTTCTAAATCGGTATTTTAGTTATTTCTTGTGTTTGTGATGAAATATGCATGAATATTGTGTTATTTGATTGTTTAGCTACAAATTAGATAACTTGTTGGTTATTGTAGTGTTAGAAGATTCTAAAACATTACAAATTTGACACATGGGCAATAGGTGTTAGAAATAATATTTATAGTGTGCAATCTTGTGTGATAATCGTGTGATTTAGGGTGTGTTTGATAGCCATTCTTCCCCATATTTTAATGACTTTTGAAGCCGTTATACAGTGACGAGGGCCCCACTCCAGCAGCTTTCTCTGACTNAGATTCTAAAACATTACAAATTTGACACATGGGCAATAGGTGTTAGAAATAATATTTATAGTGTGCAATCTTGTGTGATAATCGTGTGATTTAGGGTGTGTTTGATAGCCATTCTTCCCCATATTTTAATGACTTTTGAAGCCGTTATACAGTGACGAGGGCCCCACTCCAGCAGCTTTCTCTGACTGTCATTGTACATGTTAATTAAATTAATTGATGAAAAGACGAAAGTGCCCTTAATGCTAGAATTAAATATTATGGAATAGGTGCATTTTCGGTATTTCAAAAAAGTAATATACGGCTGCTAGAATTCTTGGTCCATTGTTGCGGCTGAAAAGTTTATCATGGGACCCAGCAACGATAATAAAATTCATTTTAATTTCGGGAGAATGCCTATCAAACACACCCTTAATGTGTTTTCTTCATATGAGTTCGGACTAAGAATAGAATTGGGTCGTGTATAGGACATGTGTTAATATATCTTGAAAAACAAATATTAGATATTAATGTATTATTGATTGTCACATCACTAAATTACATGAACTGAAAATAGAAAATAGAGTCAATTGGTGAATTTCAAAATGAAATACATTCATTTCACTATTTGATAAAAATCAATCTTCACAAATCATTTTTGAAACATATACTACTAGTATTTGTGTCCATTATCCTATATATTTAGATATCAATTATACCTATTTATAGAGAAAATCTCGCCCTAGAAATCTTGCTCAGTGAGAGATGCATCATCGACAACAACTAACAATAATTAAGACAAATTTGAATGTCGCGACATCAATGATTGTTTAGGAATGCCATTTGATTCTCCATGATCCTTGTCCTATACTTGGCCAACTTTCACATTTTTTGTCCACATTTGAAGAATATATCAGTTGCCAATTATAAAATTTGTTTGATCCTATCTCATGGCTCATCAATGTGTTTAGTTTTTTGATATTGCAATTTGTTAACTCATGCACCACCCTCACCCACCATCACCATCAAAATAACGGTCACCACCACCAGTGCCGATTCTGTAATTTTAGGGGCTTGAGACGAACTTCATAAATTAGTTTTTTGATATTGCAATTTGTTAACTTACTATAGAAAAATTGGTCGAATGACAAAAAAAACTCTTAGCTGGGTTAAAAGGTTAATTATTACTATTCTCACAGTATGAATGAGGTATTAAAAAAAAACTCTAGGGCCCCTTTCATTTTTGGGCCTGAGGAATGGGTCTCACTTGCCTCTGCCCAAAACCGACTCTGATCATCACCAATGTGATCGTCGAGAAAGCCAACTTTAATAAAGGTCACTAAAATCACTGAATATTGCTAGATCTGCACTGTAACTACCATTTCACCACCATCATCATGATCGATAACACTAAAAATCACCAAATCATAATAGTCACCACATACGTTCCCGATCTCATAGTCATAACCATCTCGCCACCACTACCATCATCAAATCATAACCATCATCCATATGTTCCCCATTTCACAACACCACCCGTTCATCAACACCAACACTATAAATCACTAAACCATAATCATCACATCCATTCCCCATCACTAAGGGAATTTATGGCTCTGATCAATCATAAACCCTAGTGCTTTTGCTGTTTTATTGGGCAAAATCACCCTAATGGTGGAGACAGTTGTGTAGAGGAGATTCTTCCTCTGCAACCGCTACGACGGTGGTTTCGTGAAGATCAAATGACTTCTTCCACTAGTGGTGGTGATGTTGAAGTTGGGATGTGATGGGATGGGATGGTGGTGGCGGTAGTAGCGCAACAATAGTGGTAGTGGACAATGATTAGGTAGCGGGTGGGATCAGGGTAGAAGAAGCTGATTAATTTTCTAACTTTTTTTTTAAATAACGAGTCGCTGTCACGTGCGTTACACGAGTTTCGTATTTATCATAGTTTTATTAACATATGAATTATAGTTTTTGGGAATGTTTTTGAAGAAATCAGGGCTAGCAACATTTACGAACACTGGTTAAATTTTATATAATTTAATGAAAATGTCTGTAGAGAAGAAGAGCTGTTGAAAATAAACAAATGATTATAAAGAAAAGATAACACATTTATATCAATTTCTACTTGATGTCAGAAAAATTTAATGGCTTTTACAATCTCCCAACAGCATTATGTCACACATATGTTAATAAAAATAATACATGAGTGCGGTTACATCAATTGTTTTGCTAGTATAGTTTGATACATTTGATATTTTTCAACGTTTGACACGGTTCATCTGATTGAGTTCAACTTGAAGATTGCATACAAAATAGATAGAAGATACTCCGACTTTTCAAATAATCCAAAAGGCTCTTCAAACCATAGTCCAACAGACCACCAACATCTTTTCCCTACCCATATAACAAATTGCCAAATTCTTCTATGTTTTGGCTTATACCAATATAGAAGTAACATGTGAAGAATTTGTGAATAGATTAGAGAAAAATGAAGAGAAAGACCAGAAATTAATACAGTAGTATATAGCACTACGATAAATGAGTATTTCAGTTAAAAATTTGGAAATTCTATAAAGGTGGAATAAATTTATTTTGTAGAAAAGAGGATTCTAGAAAAAAAAAATATAATTGTACTAATGCAATTAGAATTGTAACAAGGTGGCAATAATTTAGCACATGCGATAAAGTATGAAACACAAGTGGCATAAATAGAAGGGAAAAAGCTAGACCAATGCATGTACAAAAATGAAGAACATTCTAATGAAATTAGTCTCGTTATCTTTGGTATAATTCTACATTCGGGAAACTTGCGTGAAATAAATAATTATTTGTATGAATTGTATAATTCATTTGCTCAAACTCGAAATTTTAATTAAGTTGCCACCATTGCTATTATGGGGATTATATCTTTCTCAAAGACAAATAAAATTATACACACAAGTATAGCAACAATAATAAGTACTACTGACCTCAATTTATCTTCTCTATAGGGTGAGTTGTGAAAGGTTTCTTTGTTCAAATAATTGAACATTAAAGCAGACAAAAATGTAAATATGCCTACACAAACAATATGTAAATGCAGAAAGAAAAAAGTAACGATTGTCACTAAATAAAGTTGAGCATATATTTGAAAACGCAAACTATGTTAAGATTTATATAATCTAACAAGGGGACCCACCCCTTAAAACAACATATCCAATCGTCGAGAAGTTAAATGTTGCTTACCCATAACACCTTGCATATTGAATCATTTGCGCTAGCCAGGATGTTGTCTAGCTTTTCTGTTCCATGCTTTCTCAAAATCGACAAGTTCTTCTAAAAAAAAAAAAAAATACTTAAATGTGAACAGAAAGTTACAAAAAAAATCATCATGTAATAGCAATACATACAATATAATATTTACATTAATCGACTTGAATCACCTCATTCAACCAAATAGGCATATTTAAATTATAAAACCCTTTAGTTCTTCGTCTTTCTACACAATAATCTAGTTCCTAGCTCTGGAATAAAGCCTCATAATAGTTCTATTTAAAAACATAACTATATATTTTGGTATGGAACTTAAAAAATTTCGTCAAGTCCATAAAAATCCAATAGTGATTCAAATTGTTAAAATCAGTTCTTTATTCTTTCCATTATAAGGCTCATGTTTCAGATTTCACTATGATCAACTATTAAAAATACAAAAGTAATTACCTTCTAAAACCAAGAGAATATCTCAAAGTAAAGAATTGCAGAGTCCATAAGAATAATTACAAGCTCGTGAACAAAATGGAAATGGCAGAAGTTCAGAAAGAAAAATCAAAGTCATATTAGTATTTTTTAAATATGGAAGAGCTTATACAAAGAATGGAAAAATGTCATTTGCAAGTAGTATTGAATAAGCAATCACGAACTTGATTGTAGTGGAGCTACATGCTCAAAACATATTGGTGTACGATAAGGCTGCGGATAAACCCCTGTTGAGTACTGAAAGAGTTGGTGTGGATACTGAACACCATATCCATGGCCAATCGTGTAGCCAGTTGCTCTTCCACTGTCTTTTCTATTAATATTTAGATAAGGGTAGTAGGCAACAGTATCAGCCAAAAACATTCGATTAGCTCCAGCTCCGATAATTGGATACTCAGCAGCAGCTCCACCGTATACACCATACTAATTTTGAGAAAAATGATAAATTTATAGGAACGCCATTATTTTTGAATTAATGTCTTGGTAATCACCTTCAAATGGGGTCTAATGGCGTTTATCAATAGTATTAATGCTCGTATGCAGCCTAAAGAAAGGTGAATTATATACAAACCATTAGATAATCGTATTCCACTGAGCATGGAGGGTACCTGAGGTTTGTCGTGAAAAACAAAAGTATCAGAAATCCCCATGAATTGACTACTTGGTTTCATTGATCAAATGTTACATGATTATACGCCTTCGTTATTTCATGTCATGTAAGAATATGATAATACAGAAAATATTGCATACACTTTTTTATGTGGAGATAGACATGTTTGTATATAGAATGTACATGTAGAGAAAACTCAAAATGATTCAAAAGAAATGTCACTTACACTTTTTTTTTTTTTTTTTAAAGAGACGATGATGATGATGGAGGGTGGGGCATAATTAGATTAATAGTTAGTACAAGAGGAACTGTCAATATTTTTTATGCGAAAGTAAATCACTTTAATGTAAATACAATACTTCATTCATCAGCTCAGAGGACTAACTTAACTTAAATAGTGGCCTCTAACTTTTCAATAAATTTCATCTAATTAACACTAAATGGTTCTATCCTCAAAATACCATTTTGCAAGTTGCAAACACTAATTAAGGAAGTACATAAGAATAGACAAATCTGAGCAATTTCGTCCGATGTACTTATCATCAGTGCTCTACTCTTTAAGTTTGTAACCACAGCATCAACAGCCATGGAAATACCTCTTCTAAGATCCATTGAGTTCATGCTAGCTGCAACTGACTTGCAGCCTCAGTAAATATTGCACTGGTTTGGATAGTAGCACACGTAGTACCTGCATGTATTTAACATAGCATGTTCAGCTGAGGTTTCATATATAAATATATGTATCAAAAACTCACTTTCACCACCAACATCGTTGGTGGCATTTGCAACCTGCTCTACAAGGCTCGCACCAATGTTTTTGACTTTGACCTTGGATTCAATGCTCTTTGCCAGGGTGACACCATCCTTTGTCACTTTAGGGGCACCCCAACTTTGTTCAATCATTACACTAAGCCCATTTACCAATTGAAACAATCAAAACATTAATTAGCTACAACATTGATAAACTAGATGACAAGAACTAAAGTAGAAATGAAAATAAAAATTGACAAGAATAGTTGAAATAACACTTTTTTAACAATGTCCTCGCATAAATATCATGAATAAATCTAGGGAAATGAAATAAAAGTGTCCATATATATATATTCTTCAAACATCACTACGAAATTACAAAAGTTCTTAATCTAACTGGAACATGTATAAATAGATACCACTGCAAAATGATAAAATAAAATTAATTGTTGGTAGAATGAGTAGTAGCAGGATCATTGAAGTGCATTTCGGCCCATGGTGACTTTAACTGCCTCAGCGAGCTCTTCGACACTCTTAAGCATCAAAGCCCTTGCCTCCACTCCAAATCTCATGTCTTTCGTTGCATAGTTCTTGCTCCAACCCAACTTACTACCAATATGCATCCAAAAAAACCACAATATTTGCGCTCATCAAATACCAATTTTTTTAGTTCAAAATAAATAAAATAACGAATACTTGAAAATGAAATCACGTATTGGCTACTATTTCTTGCAACCCTATTTAAACAAGGAGAAAACGGGATTTTTATTAAATCGAAATTGAACAATTATAATAAGAAAAACCAGTTGTAAAGTGTATTTATGGATTTTGTAGAGTACCTAGCTTTGGAGGCAAGATTTGCAGGAAAACGATATAAAATTAAAAATAGTAAAAAAAAAAAAAAAAAGCTCTCCATGCATGCTTTGAGAGATATCCACGTAGTGCGGACATAATCCGTGTCAGCTGGATTTGTGTCCGCACCGCGCTGAGCGGATCTTGCGCGGAAACGGTCTTTATTCTTCTTCATTTCTTCCACCAACCAAGATCGTAGCTCCGAAAATTGAATCAATGTCGTTTTTATCTCTAAAGATCCACATTTGCTTGTTGAATGTGGAATTAGCTGTTTCTTTGTTTAGATTAATGGACTCTATTAGCTCCTTATTCTTTAATGTCAATATCTGCAAATCAGAAATTACCAAATGATCAATATCTATGTTGTATTTGTAAATGGGCAACATATCCATTGGAATGAATATGTGTATCTATTGGAGAAAAAAATGTTAACTTCTAATATACACAATTTTCAACATATACACAAAAATCAAAATTTCCTTTTATAACATTTGCGGCAAACCATTTGCATACCAACAATAAACAAATAAATAAATTATGAAAAAATTATTAATTTTTGGTACTTCATTTGTACTTGAGCTCTCTCTCTCTCTCTCTCACACACACACACACACACACACACACACAAAGTTAGTATTTTCCTTTAAGATTGGTTAATTGACATTTCATTGGGTTTAAATGCTTAAAAAATATTGAGTTTTGAACCAACTTTAGGTCTTTGTATATTTATTTACTTTTTTTGGAGAAAAAGAGAAAAGAAAATTAAACTCAAGACTCCCTCAAACATAAAACAACGTCTGCATGCCTTGAAACTTTAGCTTCAATTAATGAATATATACAAGTATTCATCTTGGCCATGTATAAGCTCGACACAGTAGACAAGTTTCTAGTTTTCAGTTTGTAGAATATCACATATTCAAAATATCTCTTAAGAACTTCATAATCTTTATCCAGTTACTTAGTTTTACATCTTGTCTTTATGTTTTGGAACCAATTTCTAGTTTGTCTTCCATTATAGAGAAAATAAAATCAAATTCTTCAAAATAGAAACATAGGTTGCAAACCTCCTTGATTTCCAACGCAACAACACCACGTACAGCCTGAAGCAGGGGTCATAGCACCATTACACATCGCCACTCTCCAATTCCTTTTGCAATTTTATGGTTCTTTGAAAATTCTAAATATATGGGTTCATAAACGAGAAAAAAGAATAATGCAGGGAATAAATACCTAACGATTCAAAATTTAATACGACGTCATTTTTATAGAATATTGGGAAAAAAGATGTGGAAAATAGATATAAAGCGTATAAAACTAGAGGACTAGAGGAGTGAAAACTGGAAAAATGAATAATAGTATCACATTGGTTACTATTGCATCTATAGTAATTACAAAGTGTCATTTTTATATAGTAGAGATATTTTATTCCTTTTTGTTTCGTCTTTTTAATCACTTCAAGTGGGCTAATATAGATTGATTTTCTTGTCGTTCTTAAATTGGTCTAGCATACAATTTTTTGAATGGAAATCGTTCTGAGTGATATTGTGCATATTACTTAAAAGGTTTGGAAATTCAATTGCAAAATTGAAAGGTTTGGGACCCAAGACACTTTTCCAAAAGGTTTAGGATCATTCTGCAATTTTCTCTTAAAAAATGTACGAGAAAGGGTATAAATGACATTTTGTACCTAAAACCGCCATTCTTACAAAATTGGACATATTTTAAATTGGGTAAATATATACACTCCACATTTTTTGTTTTTTGCACCACATTTTAATTGTACTTAAAAGTTTTCAAACTTTATTCATTATGTCACTCATATCCTTAACGTTATTTCATGACATCTTATCCTCAAAGTTTTATTAGTTAACACATCCTGTATCTGAAAATAGTTTCTATAAAAAAAAAAAAAAAATCCGTTGAAAAGTGTAAAATGACTTACTTTTCATCATATTTTTAAAAAATAAATAAATAGAAAAAGTGCGATAATTTTTTTTTCCTCATTTCAAAGTATGAAAATAAAATATTTTGACAGATAGTGACGAATCTAGGATTTTAAATGGACATGGGTGGTTGTTGACCGTCGGAATCAATAAAATGTTAAAAATTAAATATAACAATTATTTTGCTAAAACTAAATATATATAATTTTGTTGTAAAAATTAACAATATTCGCCAAATGATATTGTGCCAAGTTTTGTATAATTCAAATGAAGTGTACGGGTTTGAATTTTTACAATTGCATCAAAACCACTAATTTGTTTTAAATATAACAATTATTTTGCTAAAACTAAATATATATAATTCCGTTATATATATCAATAATATTCACCAAATGATATAGTGGTCATGTTTTGTATAATTCCAAGGAAAAGCGCATGTTCGAATCTTTCCAATTGCAGTAAAACTGCTAAAACTTAACATATATTATTTTGTTACATTTAATGTCAAAATTCAATAAATGTCATGATAATCAAGCTTTTAATAATCTTAAAAAGGGCTCACGGGCTCAAATCCCCCAATTTGTTTTAATAAAAATTGTAGAATTAGAAAAATTGCACAATAAATTAGTATAGAAGAGATTTGATTCCAAAACTTCCAATTTGAATATGAAGGCTCTAACCAACTAAACTATAAAAAATATTTGAAAACAAAATGAATTACCAGTATTATAACCTAAAAATCTGATTTATTCTCAACAAAAAAGATTTGGTCCGACAGACTAGCACGCACGGCCGTCGGTGCTCGTCGAATGCTGGATCTGCTATGTTGACAGATATTATAATTAAGGACAAGATGTGCTAATTAATGTAAGATTGAAGATAAGAACACGATAGAAAAAAGTTAGGGATATAAACATCTTGATGAACAAAGATTGAAAAATATACGTACAACTAAAAACTAGTGTAAAAATAAAAACTATGGTGCCGTTATAACCACCTTTTAAAATTAACTTCTTACCTTTTGCTACGGGTAAATTTCCTTTTATTTTGCCAAGAAACCCAACAATATATATATTTTTTTTATCAAAGATGTTAGATGCACTAGGGGTGTAAGCGGTCCTATTTTACCGATTTTTGACAAATTTTCAAACCAAACCGTTTAAACCGGTTTGAGAAAAACCCAAACCCAAACCAAACCATTTTGAACGGTTTAAGAAAAACTCAAACCTAAACCT